>PVHY01010666.1:5848-32499 GCA_004024945.1 Uropsilus gracilis
ATCTATCTATCTATCTATCTATCTATCTATCTATCTATCTATCTATCTATCTATCTATCTATCTATCTATCTATCTATCTATCTATCTATCTATCTATCTATCTATCTATCTATCTATCTATCTATCTATCTATCTATCTATCTATCTATCTATCTATCTATCTATCTATCTATCTATCTATCTATCTATCATCTTCTTGATCCACTTAAATTGTTTCTAAAATTTAGGTGTAATAAATAGTGTTGCAGTAAACAAGGAAGTGTAACTTTAATTTTGAAATATATTTTTGATTGTTTTGGGTAGATGCCTAGGAATGTAGTTACTGACTGAATGGCAGATTCAGTTTTTAGTCCTGAGACCTACATAATGTTTTCCATAGTGGTTGGATTCATTCTTATTCACACCAGCGGTGTTAAAAGGTCCTCTTTTCTCTAGATCCTTACCAGCACTTGTTATTTTTAGTTTATTTTTTTTTAACATTTTCAGAGGTGTGAGTTGGTATCTCTTTGTGATCTTTACTTGTATTTCTCTGATAATAAGTCATGGTAAACATTTTTTTCATGTACCTCCTTGAAATCTAAATGTCTTCTTTGGGTAACTGTCTGCTTCTTTCTCTAACCCATTTTTTGATTGGACTTTTTATTTTTCAGAGTGTTATGAGTTCTTTGTATATCTTTGTTTTCAATCCTTTTTTTTTCTCAGATGAATGGCATTCAAATATTTTCTTTTGCTTTTAGTATGGCTTCTTAAATCATGTAGAAGCTTTTTTCTTTTAGTTGGAAGCAGTCCTTGTTTATGTTTTCTTTTCTTTTTTTCCTGTTCTTGAAGTTGCTGATGAATCCCTAAAGTCATCACTAAAGTGTATGCTGTGAAATGTTTTGCCTGTGTTTGCTTCTATGTATTTTATATTTCAGGCTTTATGTTAAAATCTTTTATTCATTTTGAAGTGATTTTGGTGTATGGTGTGAGATAGTGGTATAGTTTCATACTGTTGCATCAGTTGCCCATTTTCCCCAACATCATTTATTGATGAGGCTATTCATGTTCTAGTGTATGTCCTTGGTTATTTTGTTATAGAATAACCTTCCACATATGTGTGGGTTTGTTTCTGGGTTTTCAATACTATTCCATTGGTCTATGTGTCTTTTTTCCTCTAGTTTTAGGCTGTTTCTATATGAACTTCAATGGTGTTTGTTCCAGTTCTTTGAAAAACGCCTCTGATATTTTTATTGGGATTGTGATGAATCTGTTTATTAATTTGGATGGCCATTTTGACAACTTGATTCTTCCAATCCATGATCAAAAATTATTTTCCTATTTCTCTGTGCCTCCAACAACATCTTATAAGTTCTTTTTGTATAGAATTTTAAATTCTTTTGTTAGATTTATTCTTAGGTTTGCAACTTTTTTGATGTAATTTTAAAAGTGATCACTTTTTAATTTCTTCCTCTTATATCTCATTGTATACAGGAAAACTACTGATTCACATGCATTTATTCAACCCTCCTATGTTGCTAAACTGATTTTTTCATTTAGTGTTTCTATGGAATCTTGAGGGTTCTTTATATATATTATTATGTTGTCTGTAAATAATGATTAGTTTTGCTTTTACAGTTTAGATTCCTTTTATATCTTTCTCTTGTCTAATTCTTCTAGTTTGAACTTCTAAAACTATATTGAATAGCAGTTGTGAGAGTGAACATCCTTGTCTTCTGTCAGACTTAGTCACATTTCTAAATTTTAAGCTATACTGCCAAACTATAATAATAAAAAAAATGTGGCATTAGGATAAAAACACACAAATCAATGGAATAAAATTGAGAGTCATAAATAAGCTTGCATTTATATAGCAGTTGTTCTATGACAAAGGAGTTAATACAATACCATAGAATAAGGAAAGTCTATGCAACAATTGATGTTGGGGAAACTGGATAGCCATATGCAAAACAATAAACCTAAATCACTATCTCATATAATAAAAAGAATAACTCAAAATGGATTAGATTTGGATGTAACACATGAAATAATACCTAAAAGGAGATACAGTCAAAACACAATGCTTCAGGGATAACAAAGCTCCATGATTCATGGATATCTTTAGGGACCTGACTCCATCAGCAAGGGAAACAAAAGCAAAAATAAACAAATGGGATTATACCAAACTTAAAATGCTTCTGTTCAGTGAAAGAAACTATTAAAATGGAACACTTTACCAAGTGGGAAAAATGCTTATACATCTGACAAGAAGTTAATATGCAAAGAACTCATGCAACTCAACAAAAAGTAAACAAATATCTAATTAAAAAAAAGAGGCAAAAGAAATAATACTTTTCTAACAGATATATATGGTCAATAAGCACATGAGAAGCTGCTCACCATCACTTACAATTAGGGAAATGCCAATCAAAAACATAATATACATCTCACAGCTCTAAGAAGATTCATTTCAAAAAGACCAAGAACAAGAATGTGAAAAAAAAGGAAGCCTTGTACACTGTTGATGAGATTATATGGTGGTGCAATTTCTATGTATATTATGGAAATTTCTCAAAATATTATATTAAAATATATCTACCAAATGATCTAACATTTTCAGTTTTAGCTATTTTAAAAAATGCAAAATGATGTATCTAAAGATACATGAACTCCTCTTTGTTTCAATTCTTCCTACAATAACCAACTTATAGAGACAACTTATGTGCCAAACAACTGATGAGTGGATTAAGAAGTTGTGGTGTATAAACACAATGAAATATTACTGATGATAAAATAATGAACTGCCCTTTATGAAAGCCTGGATGGAATCAGAGACAATTATGCTTAGCAAGTAAGAAGAAAGAAAATACCAAAATATTTCACTAGTATGTAAAATATAAAGAAACAAATGAAAGACCCAGAAAAAAATTAAACAAAAGAAATCCTAGAAATCTAGAAACCTGGTTTTAGGATTGAGACTCCTAAAAGGGATGGGGTATAGGTGGAAAGTAAATGATGAAGATGATATAATATATCATGGAAGACAGTGGATGCATTGGTGGAAGATGTAATATGGTAATGTACATGGAAGACATGGAACTTATGTTTCTGAATCATAACAGAATTGTAAATTGATGTTACCTCAATAGCAAATAATAAAAAAATAAAAAATACATAAACCAACTATCCTTACAAATTATGATGTCAGTCCAAAATGGATAGATGGAACTTTGATAAAGTGGACTGTTTTCAAAGGTAATAAAGTACTTTGTGTGACTAATCTTTTAATTAATAACTGGCCAATGATACCTGAAAGTAGCAAAAAAGTTACCAGAATTCAGAGATCTACATCAAATTTTGATAGTGAAAACTGTGTCTTATATTCTATTGCTTCATTTAGAAAAATGGAAGTTCTCTGTTCTTGCCAACCTTCTGACATCAAAAAGTGGAATTGTGTAAGTCATCTCTACAGTAATTTAATGCACACTACTGACCTAAACTTTAGTTTGCAAATTACAATAGGATGCAAACTTTAAAATTAATATTCTATCCATATTGTGTTATCATTTTATGCAAAATCCTCTGTAGTTTATACAAAGATTGATAGCTATTTTAATAGGCAAATGCAACTAATAAAGGATGGAATGTTTTATAAAAATCAAATCAAGTAAATGTTGTTACTATCCTAGATCAGAATGTAAAAATATCACTACATACTTTGCTTATGGAATGTAAATTGGTACAGCATTTTCAGGAGGAAAAATATTGTCAACAATTGTTTTATAATTTTTCATTTCTCATCTACATCTCTTATAAATACTCAATAAATATGAAATAATTAGAAATATAGCTTGAAATTCAAAATCCAAAATTATTCATTGCATCCTTTGAATATTGGTAAAATAATAGATGCTTTACATGCCCACTAATAGAGTATTTCACTATAGTATACCCATGGTTTTAAAGTACTATGAATCTATTACAAAAGTATGAAAGCTGCATAGAGTACATAAAAGCATATCCAGGAATCTGTCTTCTCTCCTCTCTCTTTCCTGCCTTTTCTTCCTTTCTCTTTTCTTGTTTTCCCCACCTGCATCTCCTCTTGTTGCACAGGTGTGGCTTTGGCAGTTAAAGAATGGGGAGCTTTTTATTTGTACTTTTTAATTTTCTGCAACTTGGAAATATAAAATTTATAAAATCTAAAGTAAACATTTTGGCTAGAGGAAGCACTTCATGTGGAGAAGAGTAGCAAAAACTAAGGTGTATGGGCTTCGACAAAGAGCCTATAAACATACTTTCCTAAATATTTCATTTTCCATCTGATCCATTAATCTTAGCCTGGTGGTCCTGGGAACTTGACTCGCAAGAAAACCAGTTGACATCATCGCAACTATCACATCTTTTTTTTTTTTTTTTTTCCAATCTATACACTTTTTTTGCTTTCGCAGACCATTATCACTCCAACACACACAACTTTCTGTGTTCCATTTCTGGCAAAAAGTTGTGATTAATTTTTTTAATGATTCCCTATGCGATTTGATTGTGAGTACCTGAATCCCTAAATCCCTAAACATAAAAATTTCCTAATGATGGCTAGTGTAACCAGGGGATTCCATCAATTTTATTTATCTTCTTGGTTCTACAGTATCTAGGATGGTTCTATAGTTAGTCTTCCAGTCACCTGTGGCAGCAGGATCTAAGTATCTACCCTCTACAAAGAGAAGGTTTGTATTGTTTGACTTAACGTCTACTGTACTGAATCCGTTCTTCATGTTTCACTCATCTTTACTCATTTGCAGAATCAATATTTAATTCTAATTGTGTGTTTTCAATAGTATATAATATTGCATATTTAATATCTTTTATGAAATCCAATAATGCATTTAGAAAAGGTTTTAGAAGTATGACTAAAATAAATTGTTTTCTTCTTAGGGTTGGTAGGATGACTACTTTTTCTGTGTTTTCAAATATCAGCAGTAATCATTACTTTGCAATAAAAAGTTTTAAACACAAAAAAGTAAATAGTGAAGTATTTCCTTTTTTTCCTTTTTCACACACATGCACATGCATTGGAAATGAAATATTTCTTGCAAAACAAACCCATTATTAAAAATTTGCTTTCTATAAATCTGAGTTTTTTGCTATCATACCTAGACAACAACTGTTACATTCAAAGCTAATTACATGGATTATAATTTAGGGAAAAGTTTACCTGACATTTGGCAACTGTAAATAATTTATAACTAAGTTGCAAAAAAAATGAACAAATTCTAATTATCCATTTTTATATGAAAAATAAAGTAGCAAGTCATGAGAACTGTGGATATGCAAAACCATATAAAATCACAGAAAGTGTATATAAGTTTTTTTGTATAAAAGTACAAACTGTCAAAAATTAAGAAGACCCAATTGTCAACCAACATTAATAAATATTTTGCTGTTTTTAAACTTTATTATAGTTGCGTATGGTTTAACATACCTATGCATATAATTTGATCATATTTAAATATTTTGTGTCTTTTTTTCCTCTTACATGTAATCATTTTCTCAGGTTAATAAATCATTTTGCAAACATCAGTTTGAAAAATAATATTTAAATTTGGGTGTTTTCTTCATATTTGCTTAATATTTTTGCTAAGAAACATATGGATATATTTCTACTTACATACTAGCTTTAATTAAAAATAGCTACATTTTGTTAAAAATGTAAAAAATGTTGAAAATTTTGTTTGTCTTTGTTAAACTAACTTGTTTAATTTAAACCTAATTATATTAAAACCACTTTTTTATAATTGCCTACATGAAGAGTCAGTTCATAGATTAGATGAGATATGATCTATAGGAAAGAAAATTCTGTTATCTAAGCTTTAAATTATTATGTTTTGATTCTTCAGTTTCATGTGTGTGGTGCAACTGAACTGTAGAATATGTGCCAATAGTGGATGCTGTGAATCTCCACAACCTTCAATGGACTATCATCATTTCATTTCATACAGCTGCATATAGTAAACCTTCCAGCCATCCTGATTCATGGCTAAAATCCACCAATACACAGAATACCTGGATTGCTAATTTTTTTTTTAAATCTCAAGGACATAATCTCTTTTCATCCAATTTGATGGAAATAAATCTCTTTTCATCCAATCTGATTGGATGAAAAAAGAGAGTCCACCTCAGTCCAGAAAGAACTACTATAGGATTCTATAGAAATTACTAAAAGCAACATCTGTGTCCTTATGTGTAAGGCAGTGATTTAAGATGAGGACTGCATTACAGACAAATCATAAAATGAGTTGGTATTTGGGAACACAGGTCTTCATCAATACATTAGCAGAAAAACCAGAGTGTTTTTTCTGATCATGTACATCCAGTCAAAAGCACAGGGCAGATGCCTACAGAGCTATCTTGATGAAAAAGGCCACAGGATTATTATAGCAGCCAAGCCATCTACTCAGTGTGATTTGTTATCTCAAATAAAACCTCACTGAAAACTTAAATCCTACCTTCAAGTTCCATGTTTTTCTAAATATTGAAAAAAAATCTCAGGAAAAAATATCACATATGACTTGGGACTGAATGCCAAAAAGGAGGGATAGGGGAAGTACTGACTGATGAGTAGTTAAAAGTCAGGTATGAGATTCAGTTGTGTTCCAAAACTTCTTGACGATTTCATCTTTCCTTCAAGGTTGAAGAATCAGTCCAACCAATTCTTTTTGCAGAATCAATCAAGATGTACCTTGATGAAAGTTTATGTTTTGAAATGAGAAGCTGGCATTCTGTCTGAAATATTACATCCATTGTTAATATTACTCAATGGCCTTTGTTTAATTTTTTTGATCTAGGTGGAGCCAGATCAAATGGATAAAAATCAAACAGAAGCAGTGAGAGAATTTGTCCTAGCAGGCTTCTCGCAGTCCCCATCTACTGAGGCAGGGCTATTTGGATTATTCCTTTTCTTTTATGTGTGTACTTGGGTAGGCAATGTCCTCATCATGCTTACAGTGGCCTCTGATAACCACCTCAATTCATCACCTATGTATTTTCTTCTTGGCAACCTCTCTTTCCTGGACCTATGCTATTCAACAGTAACTACCCCTAAGCTTTTGGCTGACTTTCTTAATACTGCAAAACTCATTCCTTATGATCAATGCATCGTGCAGCTCTTCTTTCTGCATTTTGTAGGGGCAGCTGAGATGTTTTTGCTCACGGTGATGGCTTATGATCGTTACGTTGCTATTTGCCGCCCCCTGCACTATACCACCATCATGAGTCGAGGGCTATGCTGTGTGTTGGTAGCTGCCTGCTGGACAGGAGGTTTTGTCCACTCTACTGTACAGACCATACTCACTATTCGTCTGCCTTTTTGTGGGCCAAACCAAGTGGACAATTTCTTTTGTGATGTGCCCCCTGTCATCAAACTGGCCTGTGCAGACACATTTGTCATCGAATTATTAATGGTCTCTAACAGTGGGTTGATTTCTACCAGTTCCTTTGTAGTGCTAGTTTCTTCCTACACTACTATCCTGGTCAGGATTCGCTCCAAAGACGGAAGACGAAAGGCTCTCTCTACCTGTGGCTCCCACCTCATGGTGGTAACACTCTTTTTTGGACCCTGTATTTTCATCTATGCTCGTCCCTTCTCTTCTTTTTCTGTGGACAAGATGGTGTCTGTACTATACAATGTTATCACCCCCATGCTGAATCCCCTCATCTACACACTTCGGAACAAAGAGGTCAAGTCAGCCATGAGGAAGCTGTGGGACAGAAGTGGACTCACTTGGAAAAAACAGGAGATGTAAGAAACTGATGTGAGTTTTTGAAACTAGAGAATCTGAGGTTAAATAAATTGCTTTTCCACTAAATGAGTTAAGGATGAAGCCTAGTTGTTTGCTCTTCTTTCACTAAATTATAATATTCCTAATTATGGTTCTATCATTAAACTAAACTCAGAACTCCTTTCATATGGAATTAGTCTATTTCTGTGTCCTTTCTTCCCTAAGGAAAATATGATTTCTATTTTTTTATCAGTTTTTTTCTTCCATTCCCTAAATTCTCTTGATCAAATTCTTTCCATTCTTTAAAATTTTTTTGTTATTTATATATAAATTTCACACATTGTAATCTCAAGGATTTACCCTCCCCCACCCTTCCCTCCCTTCCCCCCCTTTCTCTCCTGCTCAAAGTTGTGCGTTTTAGTTTGGTGCTTAGCTTGTTTTGACTTTTCCTCAAGGCTTTTGTTTATTTTTTTTTTCACTATATCCCATATATTAGTGAAATCATTTGGTTTCTGTCTTTTTCTTTATGGTTTTTTTCTGCTAATATGATTTCTTCTAAATACATCCATGTTGTTATGAAATCATTGAATTTGTCATTTTTAATTGATGAGTAATATTCCATCGTGTATATATACCACATTTTTTCATCCAGTCATCCGTTTTGTGGCATATAGGTTGTTTCCATGACCTTGAAATTATAAATTACGCTGCAGTAAACATCCGAGCACAGGTGTCCCTTTGTACCCACATTGAGGTCTCTTTTGGGTAGATTTCCAAGAGAGCAATTGCTGGGTCAAATGGTAGTTCCATTTTCATTAACTTGAGGGTCTTCCACACAGCTTCCCATAGTGGTTGGACTAGTTTTACATTCCCACCAGCAGTGTAGTAGTGTTCCTTTCTCTCCACATCCTCGCCAGCAATTCTTGTTGCCCGTTCTTTGGATGTGGGCCATTCTTCCTGGTGTAAGGTGGTATCTCATTGTGGTTTTGATTTGCATTTCTCTTATTACTAGAGACGTTGAGCAATTTTTCATGTGCCTGTTGGCCACTTGTATTTCCTCTTTGGAGAAGTGTCTTTTTAGTTCTTCCCATTTTTTGATTGGGCTTTTTATTTTGCTTTCGTTTAGTAGTGTGATTCTTTGTGGATCTTCGTTATTAAACCCTTGTCACTCATGTGGAGGGCAAAAATTTTTTCCCATTCGGTTGGGCATCATTTAGTTTTTTCTGTTGTCTCTATTGCTGTATGAAAGCTTTTTAGTTTGATGTAGTCCCATCTGTTTATGTTTTCCTTCATTTTTTTGCCATCTGTAGATGTTTCCAGAAAAGGATTTCTGAACTGTAGTTCATGGAGAGTTTTGCCCAAGTTTTCCTCTATGTATGCTATGGTTTTAGGTCTGACCTCTAAGTCTCTTATCCATTTTGAGTTGATTTTTGTACATGGATTGAGGGAGTTTTCATTTTTTTGCATGTCTTAGTCCAATTTTCCCAGCACCATTTATTGAAGAAATTCTTTCCATTCTTTCTTTTCAAATTGCTACTGCATACCGATCAAACTACCCTTTCAAAACTATCACCATTTATCTTATTCACCTGCAACAGACACATAACTTGTCTGCAATAAGTTGAAAAGAAATACATATGTTATTTATTCTCAAGAACATTTAAAGGAATAACAAATAAGTTATACCGAATCAAAATCATATGAATAATGATAAAGATATAACACATCTTCAGAATCATATTAAGATGAATGTACAGGCTTATTTATGGTTCAGCAAGATTATATAATCAAAGAAAAGAATATTAATTGAGGTTCAATTTTTGAAAAAATTCAATACAAATAAAATATAAATTCTAAAAAATGAATCATGTAGTATTTTCATTTTTAAAGCTTTTGGATTATAGAAGCAATTTCAGTAGTTGGTTTGTATGATAGAGGCAGAAACCAAGAATGTTAGGTTAAATGAATTGAAAACTGCGATCTTGAAATCAATTAACATTATATAACCAACATTTTAAATTTTAAAATAAAATTAATTAAAAGCATGTGGAATAAATGAAGGCGATTTTTATACCTTCTCTATAGCCATGGGGAAACTTAAGAGGGAGATTTTTCAGATAGTTTCTTTTCCCATGCTTGGAGAGACAGATCAACATTTCTCACTGACTGGAAAGCATTTTTAGAGATGTTAGAGAAACAAGAATTAATCCTCTTTATTATGATTTTTATAACAGATATTGAAAGACTTATGGCTATACTACCACTGTTACCGCAGGAGTTAGATAGATATTTCAATATTGAGCAGTTAATCCAATTCACAGTGCAAACAACCATAAGTTACATGATTTCATCTGTAGAGAGAGTTTGTGGAATTTGATGTTAGTGTTTAAACTGTCAAGTTTAAAAATGCCAGTACTTTAAAAATGGTATTACTAACATAGAAAGTAATTGAAGGTCAAAATTCAACAAAAATAAGGCAATTAATCATAAAAAGTTCAGTGGATTACTCACTAGAAATCAATATGCAGAGACTATATTGTTATTAGACATTTCCCAGTAATTAGTGACATTAAAAAGTGATTCTTAGATAGAAATTTAAAAAAAAAAAGCTATTCAACACTTTGGAGTAGAAGGAAAAGGTAAAATGTGTATATGATCATCGGCATTCTTAGGATATGTTTAATATAAGAAATAGACATGATTTAATTCTACAAGATCAATGAGAATACATAACTAAATCAAAATATATATGAAGCCCTTGAGATAGTCTTAGGATCTCTAACATATTAAAAAAAAAAGATTGCTTCTCCTCTAATTCACATACATTATTATAAACTAATGTTATCCTATTAAAAAATCATGACTGCAAGAATAAAAGTAGATATCTTCTCAGTATATAAACTAATGCTCAAAGATGATTAACTCTATTAGCAATTTTAAGTTGCCTCTTCCTGTACTTTTCAAAGATTGCTTTTATTTTTATGAGAAAAAGATAGGGTTTATGATAAGAATGTTGTGATAAAAAGCTATGGAATTTATCTATGACAACATATTTAATGATTTATACATAAAACCTTAAGTCCAATACTTGATGTTCTCATCCAAATAGAATATAAAAACTCAGACTAAAAAAACCAAATTCTCACTACTTTTTACAGTGCTGATCAGTTTAATTGAAACTATAAACAATCCTGAGAATGTTCTTCATTTAACACAACAAATAATTTTCATTCATATTGTACTACTAATATAAGCTGTAGACCACAGTTATCTGTTTGTGTGGATCTACCTGAGGGTTCCACCTCCACATAGGTTTCTATTATCTCTGGGGAAGGAAAAGGTAAATGTGAATCTCACACTATCTCTTAAATTTTCTACCATTACACTAGGACTTATACTAATAAGCTCAATATGTAAGCTTATAATATGGAATTATACTAATAAACTCAATAATTTAAGCAAAATTTCTGAAATAGCATTATTCAAGACAATAAACAGAAGGTTTAAAAAATTCTTATGGACTAAGATGTGCAAGTACATTGAATCTATTACTAAAATATTTCTCCCAAATAAAATACATTTTAGTGAATTCTTCAAATCTATAACATAAAGTTCATTTAAATTTTTTTCTGTGAATTAAAAAATAGAATCAATTTTTAATTCATTTTCTAAGCTACCATATATTTAATCCCCAAATCTACAGACAATTGTTACGATGAATAGTTAACTTTATCAATGGGTATGAGTAAAATAACCCTGAATAAAATATTAACACTCTGAATCTATTGCTATGTAAAAAAGATAATACAATTTGTATTACTCCAGGCCCATAAGACTTGTTTAATATTCAAGTCTATGTATGTATTGGATTATGTTTACTTAATGATATACGTAAGAATGCATTTGATAAAATTCAGCAGAAATTTATTTAAAAATTGGAAATAATGTCAGGGAATCTTACACTGAAAATATTTAATCTGATAGATAATATACTTACATATCATATTCACTGTTGAATTACAAAAAAATTTCACCTTGAGGAGACAGAGATAAGCGTGCCTTGACCACTTTAATGCAACATTGTTCTAGAGGTTGCAACAGTGCAAAGAAGAAACAAAAATAATAAAATGGAAAAAAAATTGTAATGAAATAACAAAATACCCATTATTCACAGATGCTGCCTATGTACAGAAAATTCAAAGTTGTCCACAAAAAATCAAATTAATGAGTGAGCTTAGCATAGTCAATGAGTGTAGAGTCAATATGTTATTTTCTTTATTGAGATAGCACTGATTTATATTGTATATGCTTTATGGAAACAGTTTTAGATACATCATTACAACATATCCACTATCAAATCATAAAAATATCCTCCACCAAAGTATTTTAAAATCAATTGAAGACTTCCAGATTTGAGATAATATTGAATAAATATGCTTCTCTGCATTCTTTCTACTAAGTATAGTGAAAAAACCTATGCTTCTATTCAAACTAACTTATAATAGCCAGAATACAGAAACAACCCAAATGCCCCCAAATAGATGAATGGTACAGAAAGTTGTGGTATATGTACATGATGGAATACTATTCATCAATCAAAAAAGATATACATCATTCATGGCAATATGCATGGAGCTAGAAGGAATCATGCTAGCAAACATAAGCCTGAAAGAAAAAGAAAAATACTGGATGGTCTCACTGATATGAGATACAAAGGAAAAAAAAAAAAAACAATCAAACAGAAAAGAAAAATTTTAAACTAATTTTTAGCAAAACTGAAGAATAGGTCATGGGGGGATGAAATCAGGTACTGGTGGGAGAACCCTGGGGTAGATAATGATGTAAAATAAAATAAATAATATAATAAATTTTAAAAAATTATATATATATCAGACATTTATAAAAGAAAAGTCTCAAAGGTAGAGAGAAGATAACAGGTTAACTGGAAACTTCAGACACAAAAATAACATGATGGTGATTGCCCTTTTTGGACTTTTTCTTTTTTCCTCTTGCAAATCTGAGTGGTTATCAAAACAGGTCGGAATAAGTAATTGCCATCTGGTTCAGAATAAACTACCCTTAAAAGAAGTCAGTTCTTATAAGTCAAAGTTCAAGTAATGACGTAGTTCAGCAAGACGGAAAACTTTTAGTCAACTGCTATGAACCGGCCGTACAGAGCCCCACGTTCGGGCGCCAGCTGCTATGGACCGGCGGTGCAAGAAAGATCGCTGAGTGTGGGCTTCAGGCAGACAAAAAAAACTTTAGGCAGGCGAATGATGGTCACAGACACGAATTTAGTGAGCGAGGAATCTGCTGCTTTATTGTAAGTTTTTAGGCCACATTTTATATTGTTAAACAAGCTACTTTGACATTTCACGGGGAGGGGCATCTAATGAGTAGTGGGTGCATTATCTCAGTGAGAGGCCGAAGTGACCGCGTGAGGGTAATTATCATGAGTGCGTGAGGACTATAAAGCGAAAGACAGAAATCAATATCTTAAGAGAAAATAGATTATCATTAGATACTACTAAACATTCCTAAGCAATCATTTTTAGGGAATCAGGATAATTAAAGTTGGTTACAAGTCACCCAAGGTTATTCCTTGGTTGTAAAGCTTATCTGGTTCTCCCAGTTTTCCTTGCCTCGGGCTCTTTCTAGTATCTCAGTGATTCTCCACAGAGAGTCTAATTAAAATATAGAATCTGACGACAGGGCTCCTATATTTTTTAATAAAGATGCAGTTCATGACTTCAGCACTCTTATACCTGGGGTCTGGAGAGCTACGCCCCTAGGGGGTCCCCAGAAGTTTCTTCTGGTCAGCTCCCTTTTTGTTCCTCCTGCGGGGGGGCAGAGAGCTTAACTTGCAAAGATTTAAATTACAAGTTTCTCATCTCTGAGATGGGCTCCCACAGTCAATAGCTTCCCTATATGAAAATAACACTACCAATAAAGAGGTCATTCTTGTTGACAAAGGCTAAACAGGCAGTTTAAATTTTTAACTTCCTCACCAGTAATAATATACTCTTCACTGCTGCTCTGAGAGAATATATATATAAAAAAAGGGCACTTGCATATTAAAAGCTGATGTGAATGAGATTGTTCTATTTCTTTTACAAATTGTTTTATTGTCAGTATATAGAATTGCAACTGATTTCTGTGTTGAGTTTGTATCCTGCAGCTCTTCTGAATCTTTTGATTAGTTTTTACAGCTTTTGGTTGAGCATTTAAAATTTTTTGTAGCCAAGACTTTCAACACTATGATTAGTAGGAGTGGTGGAAGAAAGCACACTTGTCTCATTTCTGATTTTAGAGAAGGAACTTTAGTATTATCTATTCTATCTCATAGGAAGGCTTATTTTCAAGAAGAGAAATGTGGTCTCAGCTATGTAGACTCTCCCTTCCATTTCTGTCTAAGATGGAGGCTAGACTCACTCTCTGATCTGAAATAGCTTAAAAACAAAATATTCATAAAATGACAGTTATCCAAATCCTGGATACTACTACATCAAGTAGTGAAGGAAAACTATCAACTCTGACACACACAAAAAGTGATTCCCAAAATTTCCCAGCCTTTTACCTTCAGAGAGTTTTCATACTATAGGACAGAGAAGAGAAACCTAAGCAGAGTTTCATGAACCCCCTTAGAGGAGATGAAGGTGACGGTCTACTGAGAGATATGTATATCAAGAGGATTGTGTGAAGGTCTCTAAGAAAAGATTTTGATCTGTATAGTTTAGATGTGATTTTACTAAAAGGACTGTATTTGCCAGTAACCATTTACCTTATTTACTTATGTAAGAATTTAAAAGAATTTAGAAATAAAATTAAAAATTAAAAAAAAATTCTTCAGGTATCATGGCTATTGACAGCAGATATAATTTGAAAATTAGATAATGCAAACATTTTATTTCTAACGGAAAGACAGATTCCAGATATTGGAAATTGGGAAGAAAGTATTTCTTAAATAGAACTAGAAAGCTGTAGAGATGAGTTATTCCTTTGGGTAAAAACATCAGGTCCTTCTGATAGTGGAAAGAGGAGATACTAGAAAGCCCAATGATCGGATATACACTTTATTCTATGAAAGTTTTTCAAATATTTTCATTTTCAAAGTGCATCAGATTAAGAAATAAATGAAGAAATAAAAATAAAAAGATAGTTCCCTTATGTATAGAAATCTTTAAGAAAGTCTTTAAACATAAGAGTCTATTTTGAGAGTTACATATTTAGAAATAAATTATGAGTCTGTAAACAAAATAACAAGGTTTAGTTTAATATTCATGCTAAAAACATTACTATATCACAGAGAATTAGAAGAAAAAGTAGCTGATCTCTGAATGATTGCATTTCAGACTAAAAGGAATATTTAAGGTAGCTCCAATTTCATGGAAATTTCTCAGTGACCTGGTCCTCTCATCACAAACAATGTATTTTGAGACCAAAAATTTTAATTAATATATACTAGTAATATATTCCTGAAAACACATTCCAGTGTATTAATAAGATGTTTCTCACAATGAAATCTCTTCTAACCATCCTTTCTTAGTAACTGTTATGAATAATGTCAACAATTATGAGTGGTCTTCAATCATGGTTATGAATTAGAATTGCCTGAGTATAGTAAAAAACACATTTCTGCAATTGGGTGTGAAAATTAAAATTCAGCAGAAGAACGAAAGAACCTGACATTTTTAAAAGTATCTCAGGTAAATTTAATATAGGCAATCTTGAAATTTTACTTTGAGAAACACTATATTATGTATTTAATTTGCTTACGTCAAAATAGGAAAGTGAGCTTCATGACCAGTTCCTCAAACATTAAGAAAACACATCTGTTTAGAATCTCTATATTCCTGTGAACTGACAAGTGGCAAGCTTCCTGCAAAAACTCTGCTTGTGGAGCAGAGACTGGTGATTCTTCTCACTTAGACTGCATTCACACATCAGGTAGTTTTCCTTATTCAGTCCAGAGAACTTACCTCAAGGATTTCTGGCTCTAGACAAAGGTGCAGTGGTCCACATGCACCTTTATGGTTCTGGTCAAAGTGAGATGGAGAGTTGAGTAGAGCAGGAAAGAGCATGAACAACTGGATAGCTGAAAAAGTTAGAAGTATTTTGTGGGGTCTAGTATATATTTGGGGACCTATATATGATTGGCTACATGCTAAACATTGTGTATGTGTGTGAAAAAAAATAAAGTAGGACAGGGCAGAAACCAGAATCCCAGGAAATCAGAGGAAAAGTTGAAGTAGAATGTTTCCTAAACATCAGAACTAAACTAGGCTTCTCTCTCTTCCTTCTCAGAATATACCATGCATATTCCTACTATAGCTCTCATTTCACACTATACATTATAATTCTCTGTAAACTTGCTTTTATTCCACTACAGTAGGATTGTGTATCCTAAATACTTTATTTCCACACCTAGCCTAGTGCATGTGATTGGAAAGAGAGCAGATGACTAACAAATAATTATTAATCGAATTAAGTATATAAGCAGCATTAGTTATAATTTGATGATAAAGTGTTTATTTCCAAAGTCTATAAAGTCAACAGTATAATATAATGTACTAGGAAAATTAATCCTAAGGTAATGATTTTTTTAAAGCTCCTCTAATGTTCACACATATCGGAGTAACTGATCATAAAAATTAACTATGTCGAAAGTCTCTAAAATAAGAACACACTATAATCATGATAGCAAGCAAGAGGACTATAGGAAAATTTGCATTAAGGTAGAAGTTGGTGTCTCTTTGTGTTCTTTCTGTGTTCATGCTTATTTGTTTGACTTCTGTCAAACTTAGTGTATCCAGGAACTTGCCCGGGCTGATTAAACACCATGTCCAACACTATTGAGCGTTTCATCCATTTACTCACCTAATACAATTGTTGCCAATCCCACTCTCCATTTTTTAAAGATCAACTTAGGAGAAGGTTATTTGAATTCTCTGAATATTAATTTAGTTAGTATAAAGTTTAACATTTGCTCATTTCTTTTTAAAGATCGAAGACATTTAAAAATTCAGCTAAAGACCTGAAACTATGGTATTCAAACACACAATTTCTGGTACTCCCCAAGGTACAGAATTAACTCCCTATGTTAGAGTGTAAAAATTTACTGTGGATGTAATCTAATTCATTTAATAATCCATTGCATAGTAAATGGTAGTATTATAGTTTAAGCCTATGTCAAAAATATTTAGCTATGAAGTTTTTATTTGCCCACGTTAGGATTAATTTTTGATAGAAGATCATGGGTATGCATTGATGTTTTAAATAAAAAAGGTTAAGCATAATACACAGTCATAAGAAAAAGTATACTTTAAAAATCAGTAGTAAAGTGTTTTCATCCTCTCAGACTTACATAACTAAGACAAAGATTCAAAAGGTATTCTTTACTCTCCATATTGTTTCCTTGAGTACCAAATGTCTTATACCTTGAATGCCAACTGACAACCCCTGTTGTGCTGCATTGTGATTAGGAAATTAAAACACATAGTTGGATTAACTTTTTAGACAAAATAAACTAGTTAGAGATATCAGGTTTGAAAATTGCAGAGTTCATTACAAAGTGCATGTGTATGGTTTGAAATTATGTGCATTGTACTCCAAATAACTTCTGTTGAAATCATCATCTGCTCCTGTGATACAATATGACAAAACACAAGCTATTTCAATTTATGACAGAATGACATCATTGAGCAGGGCCATGTAAAGGAATTATGAATAAATATGATCTCTTGAATAAATATGATCGTGGAGCTTTATGGATTCAGTGAAAAGTTTTGTTTTGGCACCACAGCTTCTTCATGGCTGTTTTCATCTCCTTATTTCTCAAGGTATAGATAAGGGGATTCAAGAGTGGCGTAAAAATAGTGTAAAACACAGAGAGGAGCTTGTCCACAGAGAACCGACTGAAAGGCCACACATAAATGAAAATGCAAGGCCCAAAGAACAGTGTGACCACCATGATGTGAGCAGAGCAAGTAGATAGCGCTTTAGATACTGCTCCAGAGGTGCGTTGTCTCACAGTGATGAGAATCGTAGTGTAGGATGTCATGAGGAGCAGAAAACAGCTCATGGAAAGCAACCCACTGTCTGAGATCATAAGTATACCCAAGACGTAGGTATCCATGCAGGCCAGCTTGATCACAAGAGGAAGGTCACAGAAGAAGCTGTCTACCTCATTGGGGCCACAATAAGGTAAGTTCACAGTAAAGGCGACCTGACTGATGGAGTGCACAAACCCAATGGCCCATGATACCAGCACTAGGACAATGCAAGTCTGCCGATTCATCATGGTCATATAATGCAAGGGTTTGCATATGGCCACATATCTGTCATAAGCCATAGAAACCAGAAGTACCATCTCAGCCCCACCAACAAAGTGCAAGAAGAAAATCTGAGCCATACAGCCTCCAAATGAAATGAGCTTTTGTTCACTAAGAAAGTCCCTGATCATCTTTGGGGTGGCAAATGAGGCCAGCCAGATATCCAGGAAAGACAGATTCCCCAGCAGGAAGTACATAGGGGAGACATTTAAGGAGGGACTTAAAGTGACAGTGAGCACAATGATGAGGTTACCCAGAACAATGACCACATAGATCCCAGAGAAGAACACAAAGAAAACATTTTGGAGATGACGTGAAGTGCAGAGTCCTCGCAAGACAAATTCTGACACAAGAGAATAATTTTGCCGGTCCATTAGGTCAGACTTCAGATTTATTCTAAATCTATATAAAGAGATTTTAGTGAAAGCATCAGTCAACTACCAGGCATAAGCATGTGATCAACAAAGTGTTATCTGAATATAATGTTTAATTTGTAGGACATGATATAAAATACACTATATAGGAAATTAAAGACAGTTTTTACCAACGAATGTACTTACCTTTTTCAAACTTCCTTAGAAACAGTTGAACATGCTGAGACTCCAGCATATGTGATAGTTATAGGAACAAACCTAACCTGATTCTTTAGCCTTTGCCCACAGGCAATGTGAAATCAATTGAGTACAAATTATGAAACAAAAATCCAGAGGAAGACTGAAAATATAGAGATTTCCCGACTGTTATTTTTTTCTCCATCTGTCAGTGTAGGTTAATTGTTTTTAAGAATCACTGCTAAGAATTAAAATCAAGGTTTAGCTGAAAAAAGCAATGCTATCATGTAAAACAAAAATAATTATGGCTATGTTATCACTTTTCCTCTTATCTCTCCTTTTATCCAGAAAAACAGAAGACAAACTCTGACGTTTTGGTGGAAGACAAAGTGGTGTTTTGGTGGAAACTATACCTTTGTATCTAAAAATCAAGTATTTATCTCTCTTGAAGTCAAGGGAAGTAAATTTCACTTCTCGATGATAAAGTTAAAGTTATGGTTTCTTTAAGATTAAAAAATGCATGCTCTGGGTGGAAAACATATTTGGGATGATGTATAAATTCACATAAATACAGTCATTTGGGAAGAGTGATATCATGGTGGGATATGCAAGTTCTAGAGCAGCACATGTTCCATTTGAGGACACCTTTGTGGAAAATGTGATTTAAATAACAGTATGGTTATGGAAGTCTTTCTCTGGAGCACTGTCTATGCTATATGGAAACATAACCTCCTACTACAGGCTATCAAATCTATATCAGCCTTACTCTTAACAAACAGTAGAGATAAGAAATTATCAGCAAATTTACAGCTAACTCAAATCTGACAGAGTTCACATAAAATATTTCCAGTCTCTGGAGATAGGATCCATATTAAGCAGATTCCATATGTGTCAAAAAGAGACAAAATAATGTAGATCAATATTTACCATGTTAACAGAGATACAGAGTGGTCTATTGTTAACATATTTCTTTAAAAACAAGTGTTTTTATGCATTGTAACTGAGAAAATATTGTCATGTATAATTAAAGGAAGGGAATAAGTTTCTCAAAAAAAGGGGAAAACACATGGTGCAATTTGTATGATACAATTAGCTGAATCCAAGGGACGATCTGATTCAGAATAATCATATTCTCCAATTAATATTTAGTCAAAGACGTTGTTTCTTAAGGAGTAACAGAGCTGGGGTTTCTCCTTTGTTAATTCTGTGTGTAATTTATTTTTACACCCATTTTAGCAAGGGGGCAAAGGGCTGGGGGCAGATGACAAGGGACTGGTAAAGGACTATGGATGCTTTGTGGTGGGTGTGGTGTGGTATAATTCACAAGACGTGGAAGCCTATGTTTTTGAAACATGCACACTATGGTATGGCAATGTTGCCGTTACAGAAAATATATAAGAAATAAAAATAAACTCACTTTATTAAGATAAAATCTACCCACCATAAAATCTACCCATTTTAGAGTATTTATTGAGTAGGGAAAATCATCTTCATAGTGTTTGCTTTGGACCTGGACAATCTCAGTTCCTTCCAGGTGTCTCTTGGTTATAGTCATGCAATATTAACCCCATTGGCTCATTTGCTTATTTACATGCATACTCATTCAAACCACATATAACACCAATACAGTTTTTCATATCACTAATTCAATATAGAAACCATCAATATAAAGGAAAATACTTTGACTAACTGAAGTTTATACAATTCCCCCAAATCTCACATTTTAAAAATTATTGTTCTTATTCTTTTTAGTTAATTGTGTTTGAGATAAAAAGTCTATAATTCATCTATGTATTTATTGTATATAAACTGATTACTTCTGAGGGGAATTTAGGTTGGCTTGCTATGAAAGGGCACTTTAGGGCACTTCAACAAAAAACAGACCATAAAAGCTATATAGTAAATTTTTCACTGTATAGTAAATTTTTCACTATATAGTAAATTTTCCCACATATACATAACTAAAAAGCTCAGTCTTTCAGTAAAATGTAGCTCTGAACTTCCAGAAGTAGGGAAGAATATAGAGGTCCCATTATTAGTCTGACATAAGTATAAATCACCTCATTTAGGAAAATAGTATCCAAACCTCTTTATAAAGACATCACATAGAATTCTACAAGAAAAAATTCATAAAAGATAGAGAACAATTATTTATATGAGCTCATGTTATGTTGGCTCTTTACAAAATCAGAAAATAATAGTCTTAAAACAATAGTTTTGAAAGGTTTCTATAGTACACTATAGTAGAAATTCCAGATCTGAAATACTCTATTCCTATTAACTTCATAAAGTGATAAAATTTAAAAACTACAGGAATTAATGACTATTGATGTGTTTTTACATGTTCAAATAGAACCTATCTTGACCAGGTTTTTGTTAGAATAAAAAGTATTCAAAGTTCCTTCTGTTCCTCCTGAACTTTAATAAATGACTTTTATAGAAAGGACTTTATTGGAATGTTTTTTGCTAATAGATGCCAACCTCTTTAGATTGGAATAATCACACACCAAATGGCTTTGTGGACTCCATGGATATAATCACAATTCAGGAACTTGTTCACAAGTTTAGTTAGAATATTCTGACATCCATCCTTGTCATTGGATTACAGATTATAAGAGCTGGAATTATATTAGCATTTTCCTTCTCTTCATGGCAATGAAAAATTTCACATATAATCCCTAGCAGGTGTGTTCATTGTTTTATAAAGATTAAGTGAATTAGAAATTAAATCTAAAACAATAAAATTAAAAATCAGGAAAAATAAGCCTTTATTACTGAGTCAAAGATGTTCTAAAATTATATGATTTTGATAGATGGCTAACTATAATACACTAAAACTCACTGAACAATGTACTCAAAATGAATCAACTTTATACTATGTATATTACATTTCAATAAATTTCTTTTAAAATGGTGTTCAAAGAAATGGAATAAAAGACTAACTAGAGTTTAAAATTCAGAGTTTAACATTTTTATGATCTGCAAAGACATTAAAGATTAACAAATTAAATTTGTAATCAGAAAAATGGGCTTGATTTTTATATCTAGAAATGCTACTTTATTAATTACAATGAGAATTTATTTTAATTGACAAGTTAATTTGATTAACTCAATGATTTATATGCAAAATATAAATTAGTCTTTATTTGACTTGTATCTTCAAATACATAGTCATCAAAAATAAATATCAATAATTTTTTTACTAACCTGGAATGAAATACTTTGTGCTGACACTGCAGATTCCTTAGTTTGTATTCCAACCTACTATACCTGGAAGCAACTTTTGAAAATATCCATATATTTATTCCAAAGATGATTCTCTCATCTCTTTCTCCTTCCTAAAAAAATTATTCAATAAAACATCATGAAGTCACTGGAAAAATTCACATCTGAATTTTTCTTGGTTCATAAATATTGATATCCTCTCTTTCATTAAATTAAAAATCCTTAAAGATGGGTCATTTATATACAAGTATGATGGTGGCAGGGGAATAAAACATTTTAGACTGGAAATTTGTGGTAATGAGTCATGTTCATTTCCCCAAGTGAAAAAGAAAAAAAAAATAAAGATTTATCACATTCAATAAATAGAGCTAGATTTTAATTCAAGGAAGATAATATATATTACCCATTTAATGGAATGTAAAATGCACTTTTCCTTTAAAGAACCTAATTAACAAGCTGCATTCTTAAAATATATGAGAATCTGTCAAGTCTACACATTATTTTATTTAACTTTGGTTACTTATAACAGTTTGGAGTAGATTTATTTATACCAGGAGCACAAGGTTTAAAATTGTGAAAGCATATGCTTTCAGATTCACATTGTCATGTATTATGAATCTCTAGGTATCTGTATTACATTGTAAATCATTTATAATTATTATTACACTTACTTCCCCATATATTTGAAGTTATTGGATTGGTTGTATACCAATTAAAAATACCCTTAAATGTGCTGATGAGTAATGATCACATTTACAACTATCCACCTAACACTGATGTTTATTCCACATAAGATGTATAAGCAAGCTGAAATTATAAGAAACTTTATTGCTACGAAAACAGCTCAATGCAATAAAAATTCTCAAGTTCTGCACCAATTAAATAATTTTGTTTCACTTAAATGAATATTAAAGCATTCTAGGTTTCTGTTTCTCTACTGAAAATACACAGATAGTAATTGATAAAGAATGCAGACTGGGATACAAACAGCATTATTTGTTCTGAAATGCAATCATTATGTAGGTACAGTTATCTCATGTAAAGTCAAGAATTACAGAGCAGTGTATGGGAAGAAGATACTTGATTTGGAGGAAAGGAGAGGTTTATTAGTGTGATGGTTAATTTTATGTCAATGTGGAGGGGTTCTTGGATTAAATTTATTTTTAAGTGATTAAACTTTCTAAGTTAAGCAGATTTCTTTCCATAATGTGAGTGAACCTCAGATGAAGACCTGAATAAAATGAAAAAAAAAAAAAAAAAAGGTGGGGGGGGGGGACCTTCTTAAGCAAGAAGTAGTTCTCCAACAGTTTGCCTTCAGATTTTCTCTGGAATATTAACTCTCCTACTACTGTCTGTTTCTGTCAGGCTACACACCGTGCCCAGAATCACATGAGCCAAGATATATAGGTAAATGCCAAGCATTCTCTCTTTCCTCCTCCCTGTCTACATCCTGCCTTGACTAACACACTAAAGTCCACAATAAAAGAATTCAGAAGTAGGAGGAAGATATTTTAGATCATTTAAAGTTAAAATAGTTGTAATTGAGAAAACATCACAATAAAATTAAAAATTAAACTACAAACTAGTTGGCTGTGTTTATCGTCTTGTGGTAGACAATGTCACTACATAAATTTGTATAGACTTTAACTGTGCAAGGCCAAGGGTAACACAGCATGGGATGGGACTTGGTGAGGCATCCTACATATGCCCTGCTGACCGAATAAACCAAACGTCCTGGCCAGGCCTAAGTCTGCCAAATGGGAGCATCTTTTTTTCCTGATCCATGCAAAGTTCCAGTGTGGCTGAGTGTCTCATGACAAAGACATCATATCCTCAATACTAAAAATGTGTTGTTCACAGGTAAATGTAAAAGCCTTCATTAGGTGAAGAAGAATCCACATAAACATAGATATGTTTATGTTTATAAATGGTCTGTGTTAACATATATATATATATATACATATACACAATTTAAAAAACTAACAATAAATGTGTTTAGTCACATTTCAAACATAGAAAAATATTTCAATTTTTGAGCAGGTATGACAGACAATTGATTCATTAAAAAACAAACAGTGCCAAGTTAAGTAATACCTGATATCTACTGGATGTTTATACCAACCAGAACTATGCTAAATTGGTCCTTTCAATAAATCTTCACAGAAGTCTAATGAAGCACAATAATTTATAATTTACAAAATGGAGACTGAGGCTCCATTTGGCACACGATTTGCTAAGAACAGAATTGAAGTCTTAATGGAGGCAGCCAGGCTCTAAAATCGATCTGCTTCAACTGCAGAATACTACCTCCCTAACAAAATGCATGTTTAATTTGTGATAGACACTCTGGAAATGCCAGTAGACCTTCACTGATTATTTTCATATTTAAAAAAGTCAACTATAGAATGAGGGATTAGTACATAAATATTAAAAGCAATTTAACAGTAGTTAAAATTAAAAAGTACATCTAATTTAAAGTACATTTACTTTAACAGTAGTTAAAATCAAAGTACATCTGTGAGCTAGATGATAATAATACATGAAAAAAATGTTCCCAACAATTATTTCAATATATGAAGAAAGGTTCACGTATTTTGTTAGGCACACAAAAGTACACCATATTATATATCGTATACATTTTTAGAATGAATTGGTGAATGCAATTGATTAAGACTGCTTTCCTCATGGAAAGCAGATTAATAATAACTTACAATAAGCGTAAAGGAAAAAATCTAGCAGCATACTGGGAATGCCTGAGATAAATTGCAAGTGGGATTTTCATTTCTAGTAGGACTTTAAGAAGAGGGCTTACTAAGTAGGTGACTTTTGATCAGTCTTGAAAGATGAGATGGGATTAGCCATGTTTAAATCTGGGGAAAGTAGAGAGAGAATAGTCAGTGCAGAAGCACTTAGTTGGATTGCTGTCTGATACACTCACATAACAATTGTGATTGATACGATTAGCATCGAAAGTAGTGGGAGATGGGGTCAGATAAGCAATGTGTGACTTGCACATGTCATGTAAGAATTTATGTCTATGAGATGCTGTCATCACATTGCTTTCTCTTCCGGGAGAAATAGGGGAGTCATTAATGAGTTTTGAGTAGAGGCATGGTAATATCTGGTCTGCCTTAATTTTTATTAACATAATTAGAACTCCAAGTCTAGAATAACAAAAGTGAAGAACGGTATATTTTCATGCTTTGTTTTATGAATTTGTCATATATATATTGTCTGTATTTTGGAGTTATACTCTTATCTGCCATGTGTGCACTTTTCACCTATGTTTCCGACCAAATCTATGGTTGAGAAATCCAAACTCCTCCCATTCCCTTTTGTAACCATGCACTATTCAGAAAGTCTAAGAATTGTCTTTGTTGTGCTTTCTCGGTATGTTTTTGTGATCCTTTATATTCCACAAATAATAAATCATCACATAACTTTTAGTTTGTGACTTATTTCACTTAACATAATCATCTCAAAATCTATCCATTTTGTATCAAAAGGCATAATTACATTTTTAATAGTTGCATAGTATTATATCAAGTATATATTCGACAATTTCTTCATACATTTTGTATCTGGATACTTGGGTCGGTACCATGATTTAGCAATTGTGAACAATGCTGATCTGAACACAGCTATACATATTCTTTTAGTATAAGTGTTTTCATTTTGGGGGAGGGTAAATACCTGGTAGAGGTATTGCTGGATGAAAAAAAATTTCCATTTTATTTTTGCTAAAAATTCAGTACTTTTGTTAATAAGAGGCCACACCAGCTTGTATTCCCATGACCAATGAATGAGACTTCTTTTTTTCTCCACATTCTTGACTATATTTGCTGTTTCCATTCTTTTTGATTCGGTTCATTCTCATAGAGGTGCCTGTGAGTCATTTGTTTTATTCATTACTTTTAAATTGATTGCATATACATATTTATTTATTTTACATTATTTTGTACCCTGAGGTTCTCCTACCACCTGTCACACATAAACCATCATCTTAATCTCTTGTGCTAATCCCTCTCCTGATTTTCCTCCTTTTCCCTTTCCTTGCTCTATGCTTCAGTTCGGTCTGTCAGCCACTTGAATGTCTTCTTTAGAAAAGTATACCTTGGTTTTTTTTGTCCATTTTTTTGATAGGGTTATTTTTTAATTGTAGGAATTTATAATTTATTTAAGTATTTTGAAATCTAGCCCTTTATCAGATGTGCGAGGTACAAATACATTACCCCAGTTCATAGGTTGCCTTTTTCCTTTTGTCATGTTACTTTACACCACCATGAATGATTAAGATCATCTCTGACTTGCTTTATAAATTATTCCAGCTACTCTCTAGGAAAAGACAAGGACTGAAAGTGTAAGACCATATAGAAGCAATTTTGCTAAGTCAAGTCAGTTATGATCACACCAGAAAGGAACACTAGGAATGAAAATTGATCAGATTCCAGATAGATTTTGAAATTAGAGCCAATTTGATTGTGGCTTATTATGGGTTGTGAGTACAATGGGAATCAAACGTGATTATAAGTACCATAGCCTAAGAAACTGGAAGGATAAAATTACCCATTACATGGCAAAAGCTGTCTTTGTAAGTAGTTTGGAAGGAAGACTAGAGTGTAATTTTAAATGTGTTTACTTAGAAATGCTAACTTTGAATCAAAATTAGGAGGTTGCATAATTTCTTGGATCTATGAGTCTGGAGTCCAGCAGAGAACCTACACTATATGCATACATTTTGGTGGTGTCATATAGAAAATTCTGTCAATACCTTGCCCTTATCTATTCAGCA
>PVHY01010666.1:32599-51052 GCA_004024945.1 Uropsilus gracilis
TTTTTTTTTTTTTTTTTTTTTTTTTTTTTTTTTTTTTTTTTTTTTTTTGGAACTAGGTCTCGCTGCGGGACCCAGGCGTGACTTCAACCGTGATCCTTAGCCCTGGCTGCTTCATAGGTTGAAGCTTACAGGCACGAGACATCAACAACTTTCTAACTGAATCTCCTCTACCTGTGCATCAGGTAGTAATGCAGTCAGGGAATTAATACCCTTAAAAATAATCCAATGCCAATAAACACAGCTCCTTCTCTTCAAAGGAGAGATTATTCGTAGAAATATGCTGTGTGCCAATTTCCAGAATTCCAGAGTGAGATTTTCAGCTACCTATAATGGCAGTTTGCTTAATAATGCTCTGGCTACTGACTTATATTCCTCCTTTCTCTAACTTCCTCATTCTACTATGAAGATTGTGTGGACAAATGTTAATCAGGCCAGTTACTGCTGGCAGTGGTCTTGTGGAACAAATGTTAAGAACTAATTTTTGAAATTAAATATTTTACAGTCTCAATGGCAACAGACCATTGCTGGTAGTGAGGTCATGGTCATCACTGAAGATAACTGCTGGAATATAATATAATGGCATAACTTCAAGGTCACATCTGAAATTGTTTCATTTAAGTCCCTATATTTTTCAGCTTCAGAATGTGTTTATTTCCTTTTCCTTGAACCTATTAATATTCCCTATTTGGCTTTGATTGTTCTTTTTCAATTGACTTTTTGTCCATGGTTTTCATTGACTTTGTGCTTATTAAGGTAGTCTAATAAGCCAAATGTCTTTGATCCTTTAAGAACAATGTCTATTGATTTTGTCTATGGATGAACCATAATTACTAATATATTTTTTATGTTTTCTGTGGTTAAAATATAACATTTTGAGCATGCTAATCTGGTTGAAAATCACACTCTTTTCAATCATTTGCAGCCATATCTTACTGTAGGTGTTTGGGTTTTTTAGTGAAATTTATAAACTACTGTTTTAAAGTCTGTATTCTTTGTCATGTCTTTTATCTGGAATCCCTGATTTTTTAGTATATGTTTAGGGGATGTTTTGGGAGATTTTCTTTGACTAACAGGCGAGTGGTGAGGATCAGAGACAGAGAGAGGGGGGAGACTTTTTCTGTATGGGCACCCTTTTATCATTTTATGTTTTTGCTGGTTTCAAGATTTATTATTTGGTTTTGGTATGCAAAAGTTTGACTATGATTTATATAGTTGTGTTTCTGAACTTGTGGAGATCATGGAGTTTCTTTGATATGTAGATTAGTGCTTTTCATCAAATATGGGCAGTTTTTTTGCCATTATTTCTTTCACTATTTTTCTAGACCTTTTTCTTGGTTTCAAAGGAATATCTGCTACCGGAATTAAGCAAATATAAAGTTACTGAAAATAAAGGAGTGTTCTTGATAAGTATAGATGAAACAGTTTTAATAACCACAGATACCTGTATAATAGGTTAAATTGTAGAGGTACTAATAAATAAAAAGATGTCAATACAACTTGTCACTGTAACACTTGGGGTTTTCCTGGGGAATCTACAATTTTACTGGTTATGTATAATTTTTGCTATAAGCAGTTCTCTTTTACTTGCTTTTACTTGCTAATAACATTATTATTCTGATATACATTAATTGACCAGTTCACTGCCATAGCAAACTGAAACTGGTTAACGCATAATTGATTCTCCTTAAATCTTTAAATCTTCATTTTTTAAATTAACAAGGTCATTAATTGTTTAAAATGAATCTGTCCTGAGAACCTATTATATTCCAGAGATTGTGCAATAACCTAATGGGAATAAGAAATATGAGAGATCATTGCAAACCTCAAGGAATAACTTGGTTAGGGGCATTTGACAAATAAATATGTGCAATAAATGGTTGCACTTGAAATGATTGCAGGGTAGCAGGCATAATGGGTAGACCAACTATTTGTGACAGGAGGCTTTCAACTTTAACCCAGGAGGTCTAGCATAGGCAAAAATATAATTGAGGATATAGAATAATCTGGTCAACTATTTACTATTAAATAATGAGTAACATTTACCATAGGCCATGTTGGTATGAGATAGATGGAAGAATGAAACATCGAAAGACTTTGCTCAGAGGAATTTGCTCTAGTGTGTCTAATAACAAATACACTGAAAGATTGGCATTTAATTAATTTTATCTCATTAGCAATATGGTTTCTGTTGTACTCTTATGGTTATTTGTCACATAATGAGAAAACTCCAACCATTTGTCACATAATGAGAAAATCTATTGTATTAATTAATTATGCAATTAGTTCCCATTCTGACAGATTTTTCTAGGTATCATGATTAAATCACATTTTAATATAGTGTAATTTTAAGAGTTTCAGTTCCATGTATTCTCTCGAATAATTTTACTTGACCATACTGTGTATCTGTGCTGGGCTTTCACAAAGGGAAACATTCAGTAGAAGAATTGGTTGGCACTACTTAAACAGGTATTTAATTTCATTAAATAATGCTATATTTTTCTAAAAATGGCATATCTTCACTATCATTGCACAGAGTCCATATTGCCACTTTATTGCCATTTGCGTTATCCGAGTTTTTATTTTGATGTTCCTTTGATGAGGCGTGGTTCGATTTAATATTGGCTTTTTAAAATTATTTATTTTTTGAAGCAAGGAGTACTTTATCTATTTCTAATCTTAATTTCTATTTTCATTTCTAAATATTCTTGCTTTTTTTTTCACAATATAGAATTTATCCCCTTAGATGTGGTTACCATAGTTTTCCTACCACAAAATTGTCCACAGCTTTTCACTACACTCTACCACACAATACTCCCTTTTTCTTCTTCTCTCCTCCATTGCCTCCCAATCCCTTTCCTGACCTGAGCATCTCAGATGCTTTCAAAAGTTAGTTTATCAGTTTAATTTTTTTCCGATTCTTTGTTTAAGTTCTCCAGATTCCACAAATAATTGTAGCCATCCAATATTTGTCTTTTTCCTTCTGACTTTTTTAACTTAGCAGAATCCCATCTATATTCATTCATGTTGCTACTGTAATAGCATAGATTTATCTTTTTGATTCCTACATACTGTCCCATTATGAATGCATACCACATTTTCTTGCTCCATCATCTGTTCTAGGGAATTTAATTTGTTTCCATGTATCTTGGCTAGTGTAGACAGTGCTGCTATAACTATAAGAGTTCAAGTGGGATATCAATTTTTCTATTGTATTAGCTTCTGAGGGCAACCATTACCAATTACCATAAACATTAAAACAACATATACTTATTATTATCTTATGTTCTGAAGCAGAATTCAGAAATAAAGGTGTCGTCAAGACTAAGGTACAGGCTCCAGGGAAGACTTTCCTGTCCTCCTTCAGATTCTGCTGCCCCCTTGTGGCTTGGCTTCTAGGTGCATAATATCTATTTCTGCCTTCCTGTATCTCTGCAATCCTATTTTTTCTCTGTGTGTCTGTTTCTGTTTTTTCTGTCTCTCATGGGGGCTCTCTTTGGATTTAGGGACCACTCTAACCCAGCTTGATATCATTTAGATCTCTGCTTTAACTACATCTGTATGTACCCTATTTCTAAGTAAAGTCTATCCTGAGATCCCAATTGAGCATTAATTTGGAAGTGTTCTATTAACCATACCTCCGTTTAGACTTTCTATTGGTAAAAATATGAATGATTTACAACTTTCTGTTTAAATTTTATTAATCAGCACTATTTATCAATATTTTTTAATTTTCTATATGTAACAATTTTTTTCAATACCTGAAAGCAGGCAAGTATTGAAATATTCTATGACACTTTTCTTTCTCTTGAGTGTATAACAGCAATAAATTAACTTGGAATTATTTGTCCTTGAACTCAGCTTCCTCATCCTCTCTTATGTTTCATACTCTTTCTGGATTTGAGGAAGGAGGTATTTATGATAACGTCTTCCAGAATTTGGACAGCATTGAGGTAGTATAGAATTGAAAAGAGGTCTGCATTTTCTAAAATAGCTTGAGTTTCAATCTCAATTTTTGTGTTAGTTGTAGATGTGTAGTTAGGTCACAAAACACTTTTGCAATTCCTTCATATATAAAAGTGGAAATAAAACAGAATCTAACTCAAACAGATCCTCAAGGACTTTAATAGACAGCTTAGTTATTAATTTAATTTCTCACCAGAGACACTGGTTTTTAAAATCTGTATTGTGAATGCAGATTAAAAACTTGTTTTTGACCACACTTTCTTTAATAAACTCAAATAATTTCTATTTTTCTTTAGACATATCTGACATTTATGCTCAATGTAAAGTCATTTGGACAAATAATATCAAACAAACAAAACATTATAGTTTTATAAATGTATAATATGTGCTATGTATTTTCCTGGAATTTGGATAAACCATCTTTACATTTAGAGAGTTAGTTCCTAAACTTTAAAATTGATGGCAAGTATTGATTTGAAATTATAAACAATGATTTTGACATTCAGATAATTTTATTATTATTAATTGACCTTATCTTTTTCAGAAGAGTTTTAGCTCTTCTGAAAGAAGATAGCATAACGATAGCATAATGGGTGTCAAACTGTTAACTTCATTTGTGAAAAGGCTTTTTTGTACAAAGGTGAGAAGGCAGTGTGCTTGACTGACTTGTGGAAATAAGAATTACTTCCCCAATTGATGAGACTTCAGACTATTCTTGCAAATTTTCAAAATCCCTGTTTTCTTATTTTTTAAAACTTTCTTTTTACTTAAAGCAAATGGGGTTGGAAGAGAACAAGGGACTATAGTGATGGTTCATGGGTGCTATGGTGGTCAGGGAATTACAGGGACTGCACCTGAGGGGAGGAATAAAACAATTATGCAAAAATGAACACTGATGAAGGAACATAAATTTAATTATGGATGAAAATAAGCCAAGAAGTAAAAATAGGAAAAAGTAGTCACAGGTGGTGCAACAATCTTGTTTCAGTTTTTTTTTTTTTTTTTTTTTTTTTGCAGGGAGTTGTAACTTCCTATTTTTCTTTAATAAAAAGCAAATAATTTATTAATATATAAGTTTCACATCTTTGTAATTCCCAGGATTCACCCCCCCGACCATCCCCCCACTGTTCCGCTCCCCGCCACGAGTTGTGTCCTTCAATGGTGCTGAGAAAATTGGACTAAAACCTGCAAAAATATGGACCAAGACAACATCCTCACACCATGCACAAAAACCAACTCAAAATGGATAAAAAGACTTAAATGTCAGATCTGAAACCATATAATACATAGACGAAAACCTGGGCAAAACCATCCATGAATTACAATTCAGAAATCCCTTTCTAGAAACATCTGCAGATGGAAAAAAAAAAAAAAAAAAAAGAAAGAAAACATAAACAGATGGGACTACATCAAACTAAAAAGCTTTTATACAGCAAAGGAGACAACAGATAAAACTAAAAGAAGCCCATCAAAATGGGGAAAAAAATTTGCCCTCCACAAGAGTGATAAGAGTTTAATACTGAAGATCCACAAGGACCTTACACAACTAAACAAAAACAAAGCAAGAAACCCAATCAGAAAATGGGAAGAAGAACTAAAAAGACACTTCTCCAAAGAGGAAATACAAATGGCCAACAGGCACATGAAAAATTGCTCAACATCACTAGTAATCAGGGAAATGCAAATCAAAACCACAATAAGATACCGCCTTACACCAGTGAGAATGGCCCACATCAAAAAAAACGGGCAACAACAAGTGCTGGCGTGGATGTGGAGAGAAAGGATCACTCTTACACTGCTGGTGGCAATGTAAACTGGTCCAACTACTATGGAAAGCAGTGTGGAGGACTCTCAAACTAATGAAAATGGAACTACCCTTTGACCCATCAATCGCTCTTCTGAGAATCTACCCAAAGGAGACCTCAGTATGTAACTTCCTGTTTTAGAACACATTTTCTTACGTTTCTTTTACCAAGTAAAATGTTTTACCTCCACCTACTGGAAATGTTGATAATAGCTCCAGTGAAATTAGTAAATTTGTATATGTCAAATAAACCAAGAGCAAATTGTAACTTTTATCATCCCAAATATTTTAGTTAGATAGGAGACAGACAGACAGACAGACAGACAGACAGATAAATAGATAGAGAGATAGATAGACTTACCATATTATATAAACATACTAAAATTGGTAACCCTCACTGGAATTGTTCTAAGAACTTTTATAATATTTATCTATTTTGTTCTTTAGCTTTCAAGGGAAAAATCTGAAAAATTTATTGAATTCTAAGCATGCCATAAGCTAAAATGTTCAAAAAGATATGGAAAAGGATTATTATAGATGAGATACTATCTGACAAGTTTAAGAAATCAACCAATACTTTGAAATCAGCCACTGAACTGTCTAGAGAATTTGTATTAGTGTAGTATATGTATTTTATATACAATACATATATAATTTTAGTATTTGTTTATATATAATAGTTTTCATTCCAGAAATAACAAGATATAATTGAAAAATGACTTCATACAACAAAATTTCAATAATATACAGTTCTTTAGTTTGATAGCTTCAATTTGTTATGAATATACTCATAAACATTACTGAAGGACAGAAAAGAAGGCGTAAATAATCAACCATGTCTTAGGATTTTAAAAGTCCAATGCTATTGTTATTATATTCCTTCTACAATCAGTTTATAAGATGAATTCAATTTTAATTACTAGGTGTTCATGCTATTAAATATATAGATATTTAATAGATATATAAATCATTTTCATTATTATTAATGGATTACTGATGTGGTGTCTAATCAATCTGAAGAAAAATAAGTGAAAGCATGTAATATATGAATATTAAAATGTAACATATTTTCAATAATTAAAACAAATTGCTATTGAATTAAAACAAGTTGCTTTCTGCCCTATGATCCAGTATATGAATATCTAGAAATGACAAACTCTAAAGATAAAATATGTATCACCAGCACCAGGGTTATAAGATTACAGAAAGGATATGACTACATAGGACATAGAACTTTGGAGGTTAATGAAATTCTGTTGTGTTGTAATTGTGATAGTTGCATGACTATATACATTTTTTAGACTTGGGGAGCTCCAAAGAAAGTAATATATATATATATATATATATATATATATATATATATATATATATATATATATTATAACTTCAAGTAAAAAAAAGCAAACAAACAAAAACAAAAACTCATACTGATCCTTCCTTTCTCTGTTGTGAGTTCTGAATCAATTTACAAATAGAATCAGGGACAAGAAAGAAATATTAGCAGTATTACTGGTTAAGTTGTATTGGACCTGCAGCATCGAAAGGCTTCACACCTCTTTCCTTTATTTTTAATTCTGGACTCAAGATTTATAGGAAAAAAAAACTAAACAAAAAACAGACAGAGGCAAGGATAATGACACCCCACATACTTCTAGAGCAAATAATCCTGAGAGGAAGACAATTGGATTGGAGTTCCAAATAATTCCAAGTGACCACCAGAGGGGATGTGGTATGGTGGGGTATTCCCATGGGGATCAGCAATTATACAATCATGTATTGTAAAAAATTCAAAAATAGAATTAAAAAAAATACCAAGAGCAGGGATAGATAATTCTGTAAGCCATTCTGAGTCAGTCATTAAGACTCTGAAAATTTCAGGTTTAGTCTTTTTTTTCTAAATCTCAGGGTTATTACAATGCCCCTGGTACCAAGGGGTAGAGTGAGTGAGGAAGGAAGTGGCAAAAAGAAAGCAGAAGCATCAACTTGGTAATATCAGAGTAAATGCTTCTGTATTATGTGTTGAGGCAGACAGCACTTTGAGAGAGAGAAAAAAAAATTCTTGTTGACGGTGATTGTTCAAAAATTTCAGACAACTTAATGAGTAGGGAAGATTATGTTAAATAATGGGATGGAGACTATTAATAACTCTGTGGGAGAAACCATAGAGAAGTCAATAGTTTTATTGTGAGTTTGCTTAAGAGTAAATATAAATTAATGACAAATAATTTATACAACTTTGTGACAATTCGATTAACAAATTTGGTTAACAAATTTTTAGCCATATCAATCAATCAATACTGCACTTAAGAAAACATGATTCTAGATTATCCTAACCCTATGGTGCATATACATAATATGTACTCAGAGAAAAGATATTTCTAGCTAGATATAATTCAATGTACATGTGAAGTGTTTTACCCAGAAAATTAGTTGTTCAGTAGGGAACAAGTAGAATTGATATGAGTTGCTCTTTAGCTACAACATGACCTATTGATATGCCGCTGCTATCATAATATTCAATGTTTCTATTTCTGCATCATAGTCACAACAAATCTAATAAACAACATAAGATCCTTTTTGGATTTGTTGAAGTGAGAAGAAAATGGCTATCTCCTTCTATAGCTAATCCTCATTAATTTCCTTGAGTTTTTTATTCAGTTCCAGACCTCATTGCCTAGATTGTAAAGAGGACAGAGCTGAAATGAAGAGGTAAATTTGGGACTAGTTTGAGTAGGGTTAGTTTACACTCTGTGTGTGTGTCTCTGTCTCTCTCTCATCAAATTACATTAACCTGTATCTCTTGCTGTCACATGCCATGTCCCAGGTCATTGAATGTATGTGTATTACATCTGATGTACTCTCATATACCATTTCCTTAGTCTGGAATGTCTTTTTTCTCTAACAGATGCTTATTGCAAATCTCTCCTGGAAGTATTTCCAGTTCCTGCCCTGATTAAGACCCCACTCCTCTGTGCTCTCATTCCACCATTTGCATCATGCAACACGGTGCTGAAAATGCCATTTTACCTCGTTCCTTCCATCCATCAGCTATAAGCTCCTTGAAGCCCTACAGATAGCTTCTGGCACCATGTAGCCTCACAAAGAATACGTGAAGGATGACTGGATCCTTCACGTACCTATGGCAAGCAAATTAATTCACTTTAACTGAAGAGTTCCTACAAATGCAGTTTCCTAACACTGAATAAGTTAGCTAGGCAATCAGTTAAAAAAAACAAAAACAAAAACAAAACAGGGTGAGTTGTCATCTATGTGCATTTTCTAAATGCAAATTTTCAAAAAACTAAAACCAGCACAATGCTAATTTATTTTTTAAGGATTAACAACATGCTAAAATATCAAAAGAACTGTATAGAGAAAACTTTGTAGGTTAAAAGAAACTAAGTTACAGAGAATTTATTCATATTTTTTAAATTGAATAAGGTATGGCTTTATTCATAGGTGTCATGTTGTTAACTATTAAAAGTGACACAAAGGATTTTCTTTTAATGATTTCACCCATTTGTTCCCTACAGAGAACTTGCAATATGTTAAAACTTCATTCTTTAATTATGTCCAAGTTCATCTACATAGTGTGTTTTGAATTTATATGTCGAATCCTTATCTTCTTAATGGCTGCTTTTACCTCCTTATTCCTCAATGTATAAATAATAGGATTTAAGAGAGGGGTGAAAATTGTATAAAACACGGAAAGAACTTTATCTGCATTATATTTTCTGAAGGGCCATGCATAAATAAAGACACACGGGGCAAAGAACAGAGTCACAACTGTGATGTGTGCTGAGAGTGTGGAGAAAGCCTTAGAGGAACTTCCCGCAGCACGGTGCCTGACTGAGTATATGATGACTGTGTAGGACACAAGCAGAAGTAGGAAGCAGATGAGAGACAGGAAACCACTGTCAGCAATGACCAGGAGTTGCAGCACATAGGTGTCTTTACAGGCAAGTTTGATCACAAGGGGGAGATCACAGAAAAAGCTGTCTACAACATTGGGACCACAAAAGGGCAAGTTCAGCATGAAAGCCATTTGACTAGATGAGTGGACAAATCCAACCGTATAGGAGCATATCACTAGCCCAATAAGCACTCGTGGGTTCATGATTGTCATGTAATGGAGGGGCTTGCATATGGCAACATACCTGTCTATTGCCATGGCTACAAGCAGCATCATCTCACTCCCACCTAGAAGGTGCATAAAGAACATCTGAGAATAGCATCCCCACCAAGAGATGGATTTCTTTTCTCGGAGGAAATCCACAATCATCTTAGGGGTAGCAAAGGAAGCCAGGATCATGTCAATACAGGAGAGATTGATTAGAAGAAAATACATTGGTGTGTGAAGGCGTGAGTCAAAGGTGACAGTGACCACGATGAGAAGGTTTCCGAACACAATCCCCAAATAGACGGCAGAGAATCCCAGAAAGAATAAAATCTGAAGATTATGAGATTTGGAAAGCCCCAGCAAAATGAATTCAGTTACCATTGAATAGTTTGTCCTTTCCATGTCATCAACATTATCCTATGATAATTAAAATGAGTGAAAATAAGGGGCAAGACCATTGTGTTTTCACAAAGGATGGTTCATGCTGTTGCACAATTCTGATTACAAAATGGCACTAAATGGACCCAAGAAGTATGCCAAATAGACAGCAGAATTCAGACTATATTTCTGAAAAAGAAAAATAAAAACAGTGCATGAGACCACAACTGTAGAGGTTGTGAATTAAGAATCAGAAGACCTTAACATAATACTTAACCAAGTTACTCACTGGGCAACATCGGATGAGTAATTCTCTTTTTGAGGTTAAGTATCTTCCTCAGTAAAAATAAATTTTGAATATATATGAAAATACAATATCTAATACCTTTTATTTTTGCATAAAGTACTCTACAAATTTCCAGAATCCATTTTTAAAAGTTCTATGCTTACAAAAAAACATTTTTTATAAGAAAATATATCCAGGATCTTCACAAGTGGTATTTGAAATAGATTCTGATAAAGGACTCTGAATTAAACCTATGAAGTATTAACAAAGGTTTGAAGCTTTGAGAAGCATACCTCTTTTCTTCTTTGCTCTCTCCTTTTTTTTTTTTTTTTTTTGGAAAAATCCCTTTCAGTTCACTCTAGTATTAGTCATTAAAATGATAATCACATTTTTATAAGTCCAACTTTGTGGAGAATATATTCATCTACATTTACCATTATTAATATCAAGCACATTTACCATTATTAATATCAAATACCTCTTAAAGGATTTTAGACAGCAAGTACAAAGGATCCAGAAAACACGCAATCAATTGTAACATAATTTACTTCATTTTCAATTTGTGTTCATTTATTTATTTGCTCGTGGCTATACAGAGGATGCAGGTATGCAACAGGTTTCCAAATGAATGAGAGAACTTGGGGTAATCTGTACATTGGTCAAAGAAATGCATTTTTTTCCAATATAATCATCTAAATCTATTACATAACTATCATAAATTTACAATTATTATAAAATTATTTTACTGATATTTAAAATTTACATTGTGAATGGTTTCAAAGCTTTCTAGGTTTTCACAAAAATACTTCAAAAATCAAGTGTAGCCTTCTTTCTGTGCTATTATTATTTCCAGAGAGCAAGAAATACTTTCATGTGAGAATACCTTATAAGAATCCCAGAAATAGTCCTATATCTTTTTCCTGCATTCCTATCAATTTGTACTGATTTATTCTTTCAATCACAAGATGAGAGGAATCATAGAGCTGTACCTTTTTTTTTTTTTTTGAGACAAACTTATGGGCATATGTAACAAACTGGGGTTGCATGTCTACCTTTATGAACGTATCCTTCAGGTAATTTCTTACTTTAGAAACTTGGATGCATATAATATAGGAAATCACATCAAGTATGTGAAGTTATTTGTTTCTATGTCATAAAAAGTGATAGCTTTTTTGGCTATGTCTAACATTTTAAGGATGCATACCAATGATCTTTTTTGAAATTTAATGTTTGAAATTACATTAAAGCAAGCAGAACATTTATCAAATAAACACAAAGGAGGACCTGGAATGTAATATGAAATTCAAATATCTGTTGTATGCATGAATGAACTATATAATGCATATTCAGTACCTAGTTCAAATTAATTTTAAAGGAACATCCATAAAAATTGGAAACCTTAACCATATTTATTTTAAAATGTGAAATTGGATATTATTTAAAGATTTTTAAATTGAAACATGATAATCATTTAAAATCTTTAAAAGTATGTATTTTCTCTTTAATTAACTCAAAAAATAAAATCAACTTAGAGAAAAGGGGAAATGGAAAGCATTCCATACATAACAGAAGAGTAAATGTTAATAGTATCTTTTTTTGATAGCTCTCCAAAAAATAAACACATTAGTACTGTGTGTATTTTCAGAGTATTTTTGTATATTTTTAGTTACATACCTTTTCTTAAGACAGCAGTGCTCATGATATATGTGTAGTTATTTTCCTTACCACACTAAAATAAGTTCATATGAACACACAGAAATTTCTATTATTAATAAAGACTTATTTTGTAGGAATGCACAATAAAATCCCTCACTTCCTTCCTCCCATCACACACACACACACACACACACACACACACACACACACCAGAATTTATTTTTAGGGATTTAAAATTACTTACAAAAATTCTATTTCCATCATATCATTATCTTCTGAAAAAAAAAACAAGCAAAAAAAACAACACTAGGAATTATATAACTAACTCATCAGTTCCTAACTTCTTTCAGACTTTTCATAATCAGCCTCTCATCCTTAAAAATCTGTTTACTAGCATTAAAAAAGTCAATTTCTATATCAGTAAAGATATTCTCATGGTTTTATACATTCTTCATACACTTTTTTTTCTAGCCCTGCTTGTTTTCATATTTTTACCTAAACAAATTCATCTGTCCATATAATCAGATCATTCAGGGAGTACTGCAAGATCGCTCTTCTTCATAATAAAACCTTCCCTACATATGAGATCAATAGCAATTTCCACTGTCTATATAGTTCACTTTATCTATTTTACCACTTAATTATTATTCAGCTATGTTATCTGCACTAACTCTTAATATTCTGAAGTAACACAAAAAGAAGTCCAATTTGTTATAATTCTAGGTCTCTCTTTTTTTTCTCAAGTTTTTTTAAAGCTCCTTGAAGATAGAAAATTAATTTTAAATTTCTTATAATATATATGAATAAAGTTGTTGATGAGATGTTAAAACAGATATTTAAATTTAAAAACTTGAAAAAATTTTAAAACATTTTCTACTTTTTCTAGATTATGCATTTAAGGATATAATATTATGGTATAGGGAATATTGCTATATACCAAAAAGTTTTCTATTTTACACTCCTTTATTTCTTTTTACTCCTTTCTCTTTTTAAGTATATTTTATGCTAATATAATTTTATAGGAGACATATTTATATGTAAGCTTTTAATCTCTCTCTCTCTCACACACACACGAATTTCCTATGATTGTCTGTCTGATATCTTCCCTTTGTGCATAAATAGTTTTTGCTGTGAAGCTTTTATTTCATTTCTAATGCACAGGTTCTTGTGAAGTTAATATGATGGAACTGAGTCACAGACACTTCAGTTTACTCACATATTATATTCATCAAAATAAAATGAGAAAAAGACAAATTTTGATTGATCATGCAGTTGCTTTATATACAAAGTACAGAATGTCCAACTTCTAGAGAACCTATGGATCCTTTATTAAAATTTATATTTCAACTATTTGGTATCTTAAAATAGATTAATATGATTCAATCAATATTTCAGTCAATTTACCAAGAATCATGCTCTTAGCCACATGATACTGTCAATTTAGCTGATTTTTTTAAAAAAGTAGAATGGTGCAAATTCATTTGTTAGAACTGGGAGGTTTACAAAGACAAGGGAATGATACATTTCTTGAAAAATAAAAGTGAGAGTTTCATTCAGTCAGTTACTTCTGTAATAATCATCTTTGGCATGAATTGGAAATACTACACAAGTTTGACTTCTCTCAGGACTGAGATGATGAAATTTGACATGAGAACTCCTAAGCAAATGGAAAATAAAATCACTTGAATTAAAGTATATTTACTATATTTATCCTATATTGTCACATTTACAATGAAATGTTATATTTGTATGAACAAAATGGCAATGCTTTCTAGAATTGCTTATTTTTATCACACTGCTCAATTCCTGAATAAGTTTTCAATTTGATTCCACCTATAAACATGATTAAAAGTCAGTATCCAGGAATGTTGCTATACTGTTTTACTTTATATTAAAACTTTCTCTGACTTACCAGTGCTACAGAGTGTTTCATAACATTACCTGACTCAGGGCACACTGAAACCTGGAGAGGTTCTCTCTCAAAAACAGTGGCATTTTCCCAAAACAATGACATATATATGAATATTTTCTCTGGGAAAAAAAGGATAATAAATATAGAGAGGATGACAATAAAGAAATAATGTATTTTGAGGCCTAACAATACCCAACTGATGATCAAGTACCAATGGGAATTATTAAAGATGTCATCTTGTTTTCCTGTATTACAACAGTGAAAATTCATTTCTAGCATTGCGTAATTACAAAAGTTGAAGCTTTATTTATGGACAATAGTTAAGTGTGATAATATGAAACTACTATGAGGTCTGGGGTTTTATAATATGAAAATTTACCTGAAGGATATTAAAAATAATGAATCTAAAAACATAAACTATGTATGAATTTCAGAATTGGCACTAATTTAAGCACAACTGGGCTTATTAAGACAGAAGACCCAAAGATATAAAGCAGGATGCCAACATTTCCCCTGTTTCCTCATTACCACCTCCAGTTCTAAGAAATTTTTCCCATGGATTACCTCCCTTGGTCTCCTTCATATCCCATTGATAAATATATTTACACAATATTGTTAGTTCTTTTCAATGTTTTACTCACTTCTATTTGATGTAACTGATGCTTCAAACTGCCTGCTTTATAAGTGCTGGCATGGATGCAGAGAAAAAGGAATACTTTCACACTGCTGGTGGGAATTCAAGCTAGTCCAAACATTATGGAAAGCTATGTGAAGGACATTCAGACTATTAATAAAGATGGAGCAAACATTTGATCCAGTGATTCCACTTCTGGAAATTTACCCAAAGGATACAAAAAAACATATTCAAAAGGAAACCTGCACTCATGTTTATTGCAGTATTATCTACAATAACTAGGAAATGGAAACAATCCAATGCCCTCCCCAAATATGAATGGATCAAAAAGTTGTGGTATATTTACACAATGGAATATTATTCAGTGGTCAAAGAAGGCAAATGTCATTCTTGGCAACCTGGATGGAACTGGAAGGAATGATGTTATCGAAATTAGTCAAGAAAGGAAAGATAAATAAAGGATGGCTTCACTTACATGAGCAATATAGAGAAACCAAAAAAAAAAAAAAAAAAAAAAAAAAAAAAAAAAAAAAAAAAAAAAAAAAAAAAAAAAAAAAAAAAAAGAAAAGAAAAGAAAAACAAGATAAAGTTAAAACTAGAAAGCAAATGACAGAATTGAAGCATACAGCAAGGAAGTGTGAGGGAGGGAGGGCAAAATCAAGGGAGGGATAAACACAAAATATCAGTGATATGGTGGTGGGAGAACTTCGGGTATACAGTGATGTAAGATGAACATATATATAATCAATCAAAAATTTACCTGCTTCAGTTTTTAATGATTGCTATTCTGAGTGATAAGAAATGTGAAATAACCATGTAATCCAACATCTCTGCTTATTTTTGTATATTAATAAGAGTAAAATATCTTTCTTGAGCAGAGAAATTGCATTCACTTTGAAATATTGTTATAGACTAAGGTCATAAACCTTTCACTGTCTTCTTGGTGATTGCTTCTGTTAGACGGTAAGTAAATCACAGAGCTGAATGTGCATCAGTTTTATGGATTCTTCACTGTCAGACCACTGATCTTCAGGAACAAGTCCAGTACAATCTATGTGCTGGTTCTTCAGGTTCTTCTCTTCAGAGACATCTATCTAAAATTATCTTCACATTACTTTCCTTTAAAGACACTGAGTTCAGGCAAGAGTAATTGCATTGAGTGTGAGAGAAGTGTGTCATCATTAGTCTATCATTTCTTTCTAGGAATGTTCCTATGTTTTTTTATTTCATGATCGTAAGTAATCAATTTTCTAGGAAATACTGAATCATCACATACTGTCTTAGCACAATGAGTGAATTAATTTGCATTAATATTACTCTGAGTTCCCATAAATGTTTCCATACTGGAGAACTACAGTTGATTATTTAATTGGCCTCATTACCTAGGGCCAAGTTGTTTGATAATATCACAAGTCTGCTGTTGGAAAGACTGTCAATACCTCAAAATATAATTAAGGCATTTAGGCTAGGGGCCTGCTTCCTCCTGCAATGCTGTGTAGCATCTTTGATATCTTTATTTTCGGAGTTTTACTTTATTGATTTATAAACAGCAACATGGTCCTCATTTAGAGAACCTATTCAGTTGCCACAGAGACTATTTCATTTGACAAAGAATCAAATTCTTTAGACTGAATTGACCAAGTTAGTAGCTAATCGTCACACATCTGCCTGCCTTCCTCTATGCCTCTCTTTCTCTCTCATTCCTTCTGTTCTCTGATTTCCTGTCATTCCATTGTTCTCTCTTTTTAAGTTATAATAGTAATAATAAAAGTTGTAATATTTATTGTATTAGAAACCAAATATTGATGTTCCTTTTAACCTACTAGACTCTTTCTTGTCTTGAACTGCCCTGTTGAGAATTCTAGGTGTCTTAATGCAGATAGACTCAATAGCATGTTTGTGATGACAAAAAAAAAAAAAAAAAATCACACGCTGGTGTTTGTAAAAAACTGTGACATACTTTTCTTACTTTATCTGTAATTAGAAAAGAAACAACAGAACAAATGCTGATGATTAACGATTACATAAAACTTCACACTGCAGCTTTCTGTCTGCAGTCTTGTTAACTGATCCAACAGTTTCAAAACAGCTTATTCCTCTGCTTAATTATTTACAATTTCCCTGGTAGAACACACCTTGGGACCACCCTATGATTACGAATGAGAGCAATGGTCCCTGTACTTGAAAAACCTTTTTTTTCAGTTGTATCACAACCTGTTTAGGTTGACATATACAGGTATAAATAATCACATTCTAGTTTCTTCAAATAACACACACCATTTATTATATAACATAAGGTTTTTGCCTATTCCTTTTCTCTCCTTTGTACTATTGCTATCAAGTCAAACTTTTATTTGTATATTTATATTGTACATCTATAATGTAATAAAAAATCATCACTGTAACTTCATTCATTTCTAGGTACTCAATTCTAACCCATAGGCGTAGATGTCTATTTTTATTTCAGTACCACAAAGTTTTATTACTAAACTTTTAATACATAGTTTGAAGTCTGTAAGTGTGATACCTCCTTTTGCTAGGAATACTGTGCTTATTCTCAGTCTTTTCTGGTATCATAGGCATGTAGTGTTCTATAATGTATTTATAAATGAATAAATGTATTTTAGATTATGTAATCTAATTTCTCATTTAACAACATTGTTCCTATGCTAGTTTTCTGCCAGGGATGAGATGGCCCTTTCATTAGAAGGGCATGTTGAAACCTTCTACAGCAATTGATCGCATTGCTGCCAACGTCTAACAAAATTCAGATTTGTTAGTAGTTGTCTTAGACATTTCAGTGGTCCTTCACTTAAAGCATATAAGTTGATGAGTGCTATGTCTTCCTGATTTATTGTTCTGTTAATCATTATATAGTGTCCATGCCCATCCTTGATAACATTTTTTGCTATACATCTTTTTTTCCGATGTGTGCCTACCTCTGCCTTTTGGGAGGGGCGGGGGATCTTGGTTTCATGTAGAATTATTTTCCATTCATTTACTTTGAATGTCATTTATCTTTGGAGCTCAGACAGGTCTCCTGGGACAGCAGAAAGTTGTTTTTTATTTCCTGATCTATCTGGCTCTGGCTACTATTTTCTTTCTGGTTGTTGGGTTCAATCAATTTAATTTGGGGATATTGATTGATTCATAAGTATATGCTATTACCATTGTCTCTAGTTTTCTGGTATTATCTATTTCCTTGTTCAGTTACTTAGCGCACATGCATACACACATGTGTGTGTTTTCTTCTATTTGAAATAATTAGGGGAGCTCCTTTTAACATTTCATTTATTGGATGTCTAGAGTTGGCAACTTTTCCATTTGGGAAGGCCTTTATTATTCCTTCAAATGTGAAGGATTGTCTTGTAGGATATATTATTCTTGAGTGGTAGTCTTTCATTATTTTGAATATGATATAACATTCTGTCCTTGTTTGAATCATTACAGATGCAAACCCAGTGGGAATACATTTGTAAGTTATCTGTTTTTTTCCTCCTAGATACTATCCATGTTCTCTGTTTGTCTTTAGCTCTTGTAAATTTAATGACCTTGTATATTTGGTGTTCATATTTTTGTAATAAATAATCAAGTGCTCTTTTCCCTTTGTGGACTTGTGTATAATTATTTCCTTCCTTATTTTTTGGAAATTTTTCTCTAATATCTTGCTCCCTTCCAATAACTGATTGATTCCTTCATT
>PVHY01010667.1:0-51025 GCA_004024945.1 Uropsilus gracilis
CTCGACAGAGTGGCGTCTATGCAGACCTACTCTGCCACCCGTCCCAGCATCCGCTTCTGATGTGCTTTCCCTGGAAGTCCTTTTCCTTGTTTTAGGGCAGTGGCCGTTCCCTTTCACTCTCCGGGCCGCCATGCCTTCCTGTTTGCTTCTGCTGCCTCTCAAGAGGCTGCTTCTGTCCCTTTCCCTCTGGGCTGATGGGCGGTCAGGAGCGGCTTCACCCCTCCTAGAGAGGGGTCTAGAGCATGGATGCTGCAGAGCCCTGGCAGGGAGATCAGACCCCCTGCACCCACCCATGGATCTGGGTGAGAGACAGAGAGAGCTCCAGTGGACTTACTCGGTTCTTGTGACACGTCTCTGCTTTCTCCCTCTGCTCCATGCTTTGCGCTGGTCTGAGAGTCACCAGGTTTTATCGGTACCTTTTATTTCCTTTTTCCACAGTCTATTCATTGCCTTTAATTAATTCCAAAGTCCTCTTAGCCTTGGAGCTCCTTCGCCCACCTGTGGATTAGCAGCACAGCGGTCAATGTCCGAATATGCTGTCACTGTCCCTCTTGTGTCTCTGGAAGTCGTTTCTGATACCCCTGACAACTAAGTGCTGATTTTCACAGGCCCCTTTGTAGTCTCTGATACTTCTTATTGCGCTGTCCTATTGGGCTCCTGTGGGGGTCACCATCCAACCCACGTAACATCATGGTTGTAGCAGATGAAGAATGTCGGAGTCTTGACCTTATCTTTGTATTGGGTGCCACTTATCAGCTTTACATCAGTCTCCTTCAGACTTCTTACAGAAATCCTGTAATGGACTTAATTGCTATTTTATAGATGGGAGTAGGCTGGGGATGGGGATGGGGCAGGGTGTCCTGAGTGTCCCATTGTGACAGTACAGTCAGGAGGTAGCAGAGGGGCTGTGTCTCAGGGGGATCCGTGTCCAGACTGTTCTGATTCAGGACACCTGCTGGCAACTGGGTTTGTGCCTGCAGGTCACGTGAGCCAGCTGCGTGGTGGCATCTGGGAGGCCCAGGACTGATGGAGTGGGCATCCAAGGTGTGGCTTTTCACAAGACCTGGCAACGATGCCTGTGTCCTGTGTGCCTGAACCGCAGCCTCCAGGGACAAGTGTGGTGCAGAGAAGCAGCTGCAACGGGAGGGTGCTGGGTTTCGCCACCAGGGGTCCTTCACAGGCAACCTTTGTTCTTTTGTTTTAAATGGCTGGTGTGTTTTGAGCAATGACACTTTTATTCTTAACATACCTTGGAATCTCGAAGAAGCAAGAAAGTGTGTTCCTCTGCTTCTCCTTTGGGCCAGCACAACTCTGGAAAGTGTGGGTGGTTGTGAATCTTCTAACAAGGCTTGTGCAGAGTGTCTCCCTGGGTCGAGGTTGTGGAGCCTATTGAATGTGTTAGCCTGGCACTGAAGTGCTTCAACCACCCCCCCACCTTCCCCCCTTGCCCGCTGGCTCTACTTGCCCTGCTTGAGGATTCCTTGATTTGGGTGCCATGGATGTCCTTATCCAGGGGCAGCTCCATGCACAAATGTGACAGTGTTTCTCGTGCCCTGGCTTCTGTGTCCTGTCACTGTCTTCTCCCTAGCATGGGTGCAAGTGACAAACCCAGAGGGGAACAGGGACCATTTCCTTTCTGCCCCAGCACTTCAAAATCCTTGCCATTGTGTTTATCTGTCAGAAGTACATTTCAGAGGCTATTTCATATGATAACCAGCTATTTCCGTTATTTTATCTTAATTACTTGAATTCCAGCCAAGGAATTTGAAAGAGAAGCTCTCAAACTCAACCATGTTAGAATCATGTGAGAATTCAAAAAAAAAAAAAAAAAAATCCTTGTGCCCAAGATGAGCCTGGATGGAAGATCAGCCTCACTGAAAGGGCAGTCAGGTGCCAGGAGCCTTCGAACCTCCACCCCAACCCCCAATCCTCCAGTGTCTGCAGTAGCTGGAGTCCAGCAGTGGGTAAAGGCCTTGCATCGTCGCTTTAATGGCTAAACTGCTACAAAAAATTCAATTCGGCTTAAACTTATTTTTTTTCTTATTCAGTGATACTTTTTTTTAAAATTTGTCTTTCTCAGAGTTTTTCTACTTACAAATATTTTCAAAAGGGAGCAGGAACGTGTCCTAAAGTATCCCTGCCTGCTTTATACTGACAGGCAAAGGTTCACACATTGCGCATCTCACACAGTTATTTTGACAAGCACCTAAGTCAAGCTCACTTAAATCTGTGTGTCCATTTTACTTATCCACTCTAAGTTCTCTGCCATCTCGTGACTTGGATTGTTCCTGTATAAACTTAGCTGCACTGCAGCTGTTTCCTGCACAAGGCAAAAGCATAACCTGAACAAGTTTCGTTTCCTACAAAGATGAAAGCTGAGAGAGCAATGGGCAGCTCTTTTAACAGAAGGGCTTTTAAATGGAAAATGGTGTTCGCTGTTTATGCAAAGTGAGCTTTTTGATGCTCTAAGCTTGGGGACTTCTCTTTTCCTTAATCTCCTCTGGTCTCTGGAGAGATGTGTCTCTTGTGATGGACACCACAGCCCCCACATTTGTCTCCATGGCGCTGGCCATCGGTCCCTAGCTTAGCAGGCACTGTATTGGCCTATTGAGCAAAACCCTCCTCACAGCCCCACACAGACGTCACCCAGCCCTAGATCCTAAGTTGAGCAGCTGCATCCAAACTTTGCAACATCTTCTTCCCTCTGAGTGATGTAAACACTGCAAAGGCAGGGACTCTGCCTGCACTGTTCACTGTGTCTGTCATTCTGAGCAGTAGCTATTTGAATTTAAGTGAATCCCGTCATGTACCTGTCAGCGCTCACAGAGTTTAGACCACACGTTGCCCAGGTAATTCTGCTTCCCAAACCACTGAATCATCTACCTCCTCCCTTTTCTGACCAAACACCCCAGTAGCAGGTGGCTTTCTCAGCTTCCTCCGGTCCTGTCCCTTTCACTTTGCAGCAAGCTGCCTTCTTGCCATCATCCATTTCCAGAATGGTTTCTCCAAGTGGCTGTATCCAGTCGCCTCTATTCAATTTTCATTTTTTAGGCTTCCCCAGCCACCTTTGCTTTCCTGCCTCCCAGTCCGTTGAGACCCTTGTCCTACTTTAGTTTCTCAGACAGGCTACTCTCTCTGGTCTCTGTGGTGTCACAACCTCAGGAGCTTCCTGGGTATACTTTGAAGCCACCATGGAGGCCAAGGACAGAATGAAGAGACAGGCTGACTACTCTGTATCAGTTGGTGACAATTCTCTTTAAATATTGGCATCAGATTAAGCATAGTTCAGCATTGCGAATTTGAAGGGGGGGGTAGGAAAGCTCGGAGAATGTGCCCCAGTGTCAGCCTCAGAGAAAATGGATGGACTTGGTTGCTAATTGCATCTCGTTATCATCATCTTTTACTTTAATCAAGACCAGGATGCAAAAGGGCAGCCCCCGAGATGCAGATGAGGCAGGCCGTCAGGGTTGGCACACGATGGGCATTTCTCTCTCCCAGCAGGTGTACAGTGCAGCTGGTGGTGAGGGAAAAAAGAAACACCGACTCTTGCTCTTGCTTCACCATGTCCAAGGAGAAGGCAAGACAGAAACAGGCTCTGAAGCCCCTCTTCCACCATTCTTTTAATGTGAGAACGCTCCCCCGGACAGAAGCACGAGGATGCAGGTGGCTACAATGGGTATATTCTCTGGATGTGAGTGGCAGGGGAAGCACTGTTTTCTCCATGGAGAGTCAGAGAGAGACAGAGAGGGCATAGGCAGAGAACCCCAGGGGTCGGGGCACAGGGAGCTCTTGGAAGCTATGAATGCTAATGCTTAAAAGGGAACAACAGAGTCCAATTCTAAGGGACGCCTTCATCTTCTATTGGTGAGGGCCCCTGATCTTGGGGAGGCTCTGGGAAATTCATTTCTGATTCTTCTTCTTCTTCGACTGGAATAATCTCAATCTCATCTTCATTCTTAGGCTGGGGAGGTAGTTCAGTCAGTTCCACCATTTCTTCTTTCATTTCAATGACATGTTCTTTTTTGTCTTCAGCTGACAGGAGAATGACATTCTAGAACACAAAATCAAACAGACTTTACGTGACCTTCACTGTCGACAGGTTTCTCAGCAATCTCTGTAAATATTTACCACGTGTCTCCTAACTTTGAGCTATTTATGTTCGTTCCTCTGTGCTTCCCAGGTGCACAAGTCCTGCTCCAAACACTTTCAAAACTCATCCTCTGCCCAGTGGACAGACATCACTTTGCCTGGACTAATCACACAGTATCAAGAAGGAACGCTCCTTGAATGGAGGAATTTAGAGTCTAGCTTTGATCTGCCTTTATCGGAGATGAGCTCGGGAAGGAATTTGCTCTCTCTAGTCCTATTATCCTCATCTGCAGATTGAAGAACGGGGAGTTGAAAATTCTATCCTAAATCCAACATTCTTTGAAGTTGATGATCATCCCATCACCAGCAGATTCACCTCTCCCATGATGGGGTCCCTTTGAACCTAGTTTCAGAAGAGGGATTAGATAGAAAGGTGGTCTTGGGGGCAGGGGAGCACTGAGGAATGAGTCAGGAGGACCAGTGACTTGAATCAGTTTCCAGCCTTCCGCTATCTTTGACACTGCAGCATAGAATCCTCACCCTAATCCTCTGTGCTGAGCACACTTTCCAAGCTAAACAGAGGCCCCAAATCAAGATCAAACTCAGGTCTCCAGGGGTGGCACGTAGGACTGAATAGTACCCCCTATTTAGCCTCTACACCGAGTTCAGATTTCAAGACCTTGGCTCTCACTTTCAGGAGCTTCTGTTTTCCAGAAAGAGACCAAGACCAGTTTCCACGGAGGGACCAGCCTCCACGTCTCATCAGACCACCTGCTTTGTAAACCTTCGCAGAGGGGATTTTCCGAGAGGGAGGCCGCAGCCAGAGGGAACCCCACTTACAGCACTGGGCCTGGAGCAGAGTCTTTTCCACTCCGTCTCAACGGTGCCAGCGGTGACGAGTTTCTGGAGGAAGACAAAGATCAGCATGGTGGCGAAGATGCCCTGGAAGAGAGAGGAGAAGGAGGGTGAGGATGCAATCAACACTGAAAGGACATGGCTGCCGCTAAATCAAGTGATTTATTCACTAGGGGAGTAGTGACCTGTGGTGGGAGCTGCCAGGTGCTTATAACACCCTCAGCACAGCGCTGGCACCACACAGGTACCAGCTGGTGCCTGTGGCCGGTGGAGATTAAGGCAGTAATAATTAGTTGCAGAATCAACTCTATGTATGGAAGGATTATTCCGGAGTCCCAGATTAGATTAGCTGTATGTCCCCCATGTAGCTGTCACCACACTTAGGACATGTACTTTCCCCTTCCAACCCTACACTCAAGACTCCTTCAAGCAGACGACGTTCATCACAAGGTGAGCATTTCTCCGGTGTTTATCTCCGTCCTCAGTAAGAAGTACCAGTGTTATTAACAATAGCATTCATGCTTCATGTTAAAGCAGACACTTTGCTAGCCCTTTCCGTGTCCCAGACACTGTTGTCGATTCCTTGCAAATAGTAGCTCATTGATTCCCCGGGACGGCCCTCCCTACTAGGTAAGTACGGTCACCTCTTCCATTTTACAGCTGGGGAAACTGAGGCAGAGTGAGGTTAAGATGCCAGCCCATATCCATACAGGCGGTGACCAGCAGACAGCCTGATCCTGAGCTAATGCTCATGATGAAAAAGCAGACTTGCTCCCTGCAAGGAAATCTCCGCTCCCACTTACCAAGAACACGGATCTCATGCTGTAGCAGTAGTGTGTCGATAGAGAGGTTTTCTCAGCAGGGTTAGCTGGTTCACAGTTATAAACGTTAAGATAGGAGGCAGGAGCTTGAATGAGATTCAGACTCTCCATTTTAAAAAAATGGGAAATTGTGATATTAAAGATGTCCATGAGCAAAAGAATTATTCCAGAGATGGCAGCGAAGAGGCTCAATGAGTTCATCGCCATTTTCCCTTTGGCCTGAAAGGAAGACACAAAGATTAATGAACTGGTCTGATTTCCAGAGAAATTAAGCTCCAAGGTCATCCCAGGCCCTTCCCCTGATTCACACAGGCGACGCAGAGCCTTACAGAATTCCTCTCTTGGGGCTTTTGAATATTTTTCTCTCTATGAAATAAAGACTTTCCTCCCTCAATTCTGTCCCTTTCTGCTTTCCTGTCTCATTTTATGCCGCCCTCATTCAATTACCTCATCAAGACAACATTCTCGGCATGACCCTTCATGCTTCTATCCTCCTACTTCCTTTCTCTGCCACCACCTAGTAGGCCTTCGGCGAATACTTGCTGAGTGAGATACAGGCTATTCAGCTCACATCTGTCTACATAAGGGCGGAAGGAAGAGAGAGGAGTTTTCCCCATCGCAGTGAAGTGGGAGGCAGGAGCCAACAGCCCCGTAGATCTCTGCCATCTGGACGGACAGACAGCCCCTCCCCCAGTGCCTGCACTCAACCCAGCCAGCCACCTTGTCTCTGGGGCTGATGTCTCTGGGTGACTGTGGCAACAGGATGTCAGTGCAAAGGTTCTACCTGGCAGGATGCTAAAAGCCGGGAACGGGAAGAGTGAGAGATACCACATGGGGTTACTGGTGGCTGAGACGTGCCTATTTCATCACTGGCGATGAGACCTACAGATGGCAAATGGGGAGGGCTGGTGTGAAGTTGAGTTTTTTAGGTCGGTGCATGCGAGAAGAGCCATCTTGGTCTACTCAGCCCCTCGCTGACTTTGGGAGTGACCCGATGGGTGGTAACCTAGCAGGGATGAAGGTGTTGGGGAGGAAGGCTGCTGGTAAGCTCCTGACCCACCAGGAACAGGGCGCTGTCCCTGGGTGTGAAAGTGCCCTGTGGACAATGGGCAGTGGGCCTTCCTGGAGCCCTCTGGGCCTCTGAAGCACCTTCAGGTACGTCACTCTACCTCAGTCTCATGATCGTCTCCCAGTCGCAAGGGCCATTCTCTCCATTGCGTAGGGGACAACTTAGAGATGCTTAGAGGGAAAAGGACTTGCTCAAGGTGACAGCTCAAGGTCAACCAAAACTTGAGTTGCTCATTCATGAGGCCATTTTCCTCAGTGCCGGGAGGTGCCCTGGAAGCAAGACTCAGCTTCTGAAGCGTCTCACCCAGCATCCAACGCTCCCAAGAGCACAAGCACTCGCAAGAGCACCTCCACCCACCCGCCTGCAGTCCTATTTCCTTGGGCATATTTGGGGCAGGTCTCATGTCCAAGTGTATTTATTTTATGGATAAAATCACAACAGCTTTGGTAAGGGGAGGGTATCCTTGCCGCCCACTGGAAGGGAAGCAGCCTGCTCACCAACTATCGGGGCAAGCAGCAGGCTCGCCAGTCTGTGTAGGTTCCTTATTGGCTCTAGTGATGATACAGACACACCAGGTGGGGTAGGGGCAGGACCAGACCAGGGCGAGCTCCCCAGGCCCTAGGCATCCCCATGCTCCTCCTCCCTCTGGCGTTTTCTAGTTCTCTCCATCGAGCATGCATGTGGATGCTGCCTCTCTCTCCTCGGCCCAGGTGTGCCCACTTACACATGCCATGCACGCCTGGGCCGCACAACCCTGGGGGAAGACACAGCATCCCAGGTGCTGGTTATACAGGCCCATGGAGGAGAGCGCCTGACTCTCTCTATAGCGCTGTGGACAAGCTTCTGCCTGTTCGATGGAGAGGTCCTTGCCTCTACTATGCCAGGGCTCTTTAAGCATTCTTGTTTTCAACTGAGAAATCAGCTGTTTCTCTAACGTGCTAAAGAGCACAGGGTCACTTACCAGACTCATCCTGGGACTTTTCTCTGCTGCTGCCAGGAGTGATCCGGAAAGAATATACTGTGAAAGAGAGATGGGGAATGGGGTGTGGCGGGGAGAGAAGGAGATAGCTTCACACTCTTGAGAACAGCTTAGCGAACCACCACCCACACCTGCAGCCGCTCTCGCTAAACCGTCCAGCTGCATTTATCAGATTCATTCATTTTCACAATCCCGTTTCCCCACTTTCCAGACTTGGCTACGCTTAACCCAGGCCGTCTTCTCAACCAGCTGGAGAGCTACGAGTGCCACCGAGACAGCAATCATCTCTGAGCATCAGTGAATGTGCACACGCTGACTGGAAAGAGGCTGGAGTGCTCATGTTCCTCTTGGTGAATTTATGGAGCTGTTCTTTGGCGTCCAGGATGATGGCAAGGTCTTGGTGCCAGTGGAGGGCGAGTTCGTGTGGAAGGAAACACTCAGGCTGAGCGTCTCGGCCTCCGTTGCAACTCTGGCTGCCACAGGAAGTCATTTCTCTTTTTCATCGTTTCTCCTTTTGATTGTTCCATCGGCGAAATGGAGGAAGCTTGTGAGAATCCCTCTCTCTGCTCTGAAGATTCCAAGACCCGGGAGTAGCAGCGGTGAAAGGGTAACGGTGAGGTCCCCAGCGTAGGGCCCCAACTGGGAAATGTCTAATGAAGTCGCCACAGAGACAGCTCTGCCGAGTAGCCGATGGGAGCTGCTTCTGGACTGACCCCACCAGGTGTGATCATCGTAACAAAGCAGAACTGAAGAGCAGGAGGGTGAGCAGGGAGGAAGTGGGGCACTCCTGCTCCCTCTTGCTTTCTGAAACACCAGGTTCCTACCATTCAGACACTAGGGCCCCCTCCCCCTAAAAAGTTGACATTGGAGAGGTTGCACTTTGACCGATCTTCCTTCCCCAAGGGGCTCCTGTGGGCCATCTTCCCCTGAAGCCTCTGGAGCATTGGACTTACACTCGGCGTAGCCAACTTCCTGCTTCCGGCTCATGACTCATCCCTTTCAGCTTATGACCCATTCCCTCCCCCTCCCATCAACTTTCCTCAATGCAGACACATCTGGCATGTTTGTTCCTGGGGCGCTTTATGAAACTTGGGGCTGCATCACTCCCCCAACGCTGACTTTTTCACTCACCATCACGCCTCCCCAGAGAGGGTACCAGAGAGCCATGCAGATGGGCGTGTACACCTCGGTGTGGATCAGCAGGAGGCCGCCCAGGGCCAGGTGGAAGAGCCCGTTCATGATCTGCACAGCCTGGGGAAGGGGCGGGCACCGGCAAGGAACTGAGACCGCAACATCAGAAAGCAGGGAAGACCCTAACCCGGCCCTGACCTGGGCTGGGGGAAATGGAAGACGGGGTGGAGGCACCCCACCCGGCCACCCAGACCCCCCCACACCTGGGGTCTCCTCAGGTAGCTGTGCTGGGATGCTGGGACCCAGCTGGGGTAGGCGCCCCGTCCATCCACCAGCCTCAGAGTCAAGGGGAACCCGTAGCAGGATAACTGGTCTGTGACATTCCCAGTGTGGCCCACCATGTCTGGGGTCAAGACCCCCGAAAGGTGGGATCTAATGCCTGCAAGGGGGATTCAGTGCTGGACCTCTGGGGCCAGCGAACGCCCAGCCTAGGACCGGAGAGCCCGGACTTACCCCCAGAGCCTTGGCTTCCCGCATGAAGAAGCTCTGCATGGGGCCCACGAGGGGCGGCATCTTCCTGGGGACCAGCTTTTGAGCAGAGAACTTGGCAGCCGGGCCTCTTGCGGGTTCTGCTGGGAAAGCTGCACCCGTGGGATTTCTGGGTGTTGTCATCACACTCTCAGACCCCCTAAAAGTCAAGCAGATACTAGTAAGAGCGCCAGGGCGGGTTTCAGCTGTTTTCCATCTCCAGCCTAACACCTGAGGCCTTTCCTCTTCCTTGTCTCCATGGGGGGGGGGGGGTGTTCTGGAGGAGGGCACGGGCGCCTTCCAGCTGCCCTGCTAGGCTGCCCCTGCAGGGGCCTGGTGGAGGGAGGGCAGGGGAGGCAACTCAGGCAGGCACTGAGGGTCCCAGGGTCCCGGCTGGCATCCCCTGCAAGCACAGCCGGGTGCGTTTCATCTTGGCAGAGACCGCTACACCTGCCTGTGCATCCTCTTCACCCCTCATTCCTGGCCACTTGGCCTCGATGTGGGACAAGGTGTTGCCCCCTGCGTGTCCCTTTGCTTATCTGCTCCTGGACCAGAGGCAGGTTATGGCAAGGAGAGTCCTTGGAACCGGGAGGGGGCCCAGCCCCGTTTCCCCTCTGCCTCCAGCTCTGTGACCTTGAGTCAGTCTCAGTGGCTCTCTAGAACAGCAGCGGGGCGGGGGGTGGGGAGCCCAAGGACTCTGAGCCAGATCTAGGTTTAAATCCCAGTTCTCTGACTTGCTGGGAAGCACCAGGTGTGAGCTCTTCAGCTCTCCAGGCTGCAAGTGCTTTTCAGCTGTAAAATGGGCTAAGTCTGGTCTCCTGGGGTTGCTGTGAGACCCCAATGGATGGGGGAGGCTGTGTCTCCTGCACGTGTAGCACAGAGGGTGGCGCCACAGAGCAGCCCACCCGAGCCCACCATCCGCTGTGCCATCCCTAGTCTGTCTCCCCCCAAACCCTGATGCTCACATCCTGTCAGGGAGCACCTATGGTGACTAAGACTTGGAGGGTTCACTGACCATCTCTGGCCTGTCTCTGCCCCCGAGATGACCCCTTTCCTCAGAGTAGAGGCCTCCTCTCCTGTGCCACCTGGAAACATTTGCCTGGGTTGAGTCATTTCTTAGCAATTGTTCTTGAAGAAATAAACGTGCATCAAACCCCCAGATCTGGAAAAGTGCTGCCCATTTTTCCTGCTATGCTGTCTCTTGTATTGTTACCTTTTGGGGCACTTGGTGCTATTCTTTCCTTTAGAAAAAGAGATCACTGCCCTTTCCCAGCCGGTTGGTGAGAAGCAGCAGATAGAAGGGAAAGTACTGCTGCAGAAGAAGAAAGTTGTCAAGGCTCTTTGGGCCTGGGTTCACACTCTGTTCCCTTCTGAACAGTCAGATGGTGATCACCGTCACTGCCACCGCAAACATCTTAAGAGTCTGTGAAATTGGGTGCAAATGGGCCAGAAGCCTCCAACCAACCAGCCAAAGGTTAAACACAAAAAGCAATAGTTTTCAAATGCAGCTTATGCCACCCAGATTCTTTCAGGTTCTTACCACCCAGTGCAGCAGTTACCTGTCAAATGCAATTTAACAAGAGAGTTTTATTTACAAGGAAAATTAACCAGGAAAACAGAAAATCAAACGAAAAATCCTCACAGCCACAAGTGGCCAGTTTTCTTACACCAGTCACCATTTCCAGTCCCAAAGGTCCCAAAGACACATGTTCAAGATGGTGCCCTTTGCCCCACCACACCTGAGGCAGGCACCCTGCAAAGTCCAGTCTTTTTCCAGTGTCTTCTCTCCAGTGTTCTGAGGTGCTCTGCTTTTCCAAGTCTCTTCAGACTTTTTCAACAAATGCTGATGTAAAGATCAGCTCTCCAAATCCCTGGCCATCTCCAGGTACCAGATTTCCATGCCACCTTGCTGTGGTGCCACACTCTCCACACTGGCTACTCTTCTGTTGACTACCCCTCCACCATGACTTCTTGCCACCAGGTACCAGTTCACTCTTCCAGGGGGCTTCCACCCAACCTGGCCACTGGGCTCCTCTTTACCAGCCTGCCATTCTCATGTCTCTCCCTTCCCCAAAGTCTGTGTCTGAGTCTCTGCTCCCTTCTTTTTTAATATCCTTTTTCTTGTACCCACTCCCCTCCTGAAAAACAGAGACTTCAATTTCCCTTCATACACCCTCTTGGTGATTCATTTTCATTTCCCCACCAGGGCCTTGTGGGGGTGGGGGGATGCTAGTTTCCCATGTTCACCAAGGCTGCTCAAAATTTGCAACAAAGTGAAAGAAGGGAGCACCCCATCTGGCCTAGGCCATTCTCAACCTCTGTGTTCCAGACACAGCTAATGGCAATGCCTAAACTTTATGAGCAAATGACACTGCCCATGTTGGGGGTCACAGCTTCACCTTCACCTCCCTTCACCTTGTGCTTCCTTTTGGGGTCTGTTAAATTGACACCCTTCTTCACTTCTACTGGGTCTTTCCTCCTTGACCAAAAAGAGAAAGCTCTTTGGTGCTGTCTGCTTTGACTGTAAGTCAAGTAAAGGCCCTGTGGTGGCCAGGTCTGGGCAGCTGCTGAAGCCCCTCGGGGCTGGGTGACCGCTGGGACTCTGGGAAGGGGGACAGGTGTACAGACCTCACATTCACACCCACTTTTTAGTTGCAAAGATCTGACCTCCAGCTGTGTGCTTGTATCTTATGGGTTAGAGGAGGATGGAGCCTCGCAGGGCACAGAAGCAGCAGGTGACTTGCTCCAAGTGTCACAAAGGCCTGGGATCTCCCTGTGAGCACCATGGGGTGCAGACAGCTCTGTCCCCTCGGGGAGAGGACTCAGATGCTGCTGTGACTCTGTCCCGCCTTTTCCCCACAGGCATGCTAGTTGGCTGACCGCAAGTCATCTGAAGACAGGGCATCTGCCTGGGCCACAGGCTGAGGGGACAAAAGGCATCTCATGTATGTCACACTCTGTGTGACCCTGGGGATCTGTTTGGCACCACAAACCACCCCTGAAGAAAAGGGGACACATTAACAGATCCCGCTAAGGGATCCCCTAGATAGCAGTGCTTTTGAGCCGTCAGAATCTCAAGTTCCATTTTGTTCATCTGACCAGTGAGACTGTGGCCAGGGGTGGGACACACCTGTCCCTGCATGTTCCTGCATGACGGGGCCAAGTCACAGCCGTCCTGGGACCCCCGGTGAGCCGTCCTGGGACCCCCGGTGACCACATGCACTCTGCTCTGGGGACTCGGGCACTTAGTTGCAATCTCCCAACACCTTCCTTTTACATGCCTCCCTGTTGTTGCTCCTGTAGGTGTGCAAACGGGGGCTCAGAGAGGCTAATACCCTCCCCCCCAATATTATGCAGTGAGAGCAGAGTCACCATTGTCCTCGCCCACAGTCTTCAAGATTGAAGACCATCAGTCTGCACCGAGATGACAGGATGACTGTGTCCATCTCTCCTTATTCATTGGCTGCTCACAGCTGTGTTTTCAGCCTTTGTGATTGGTCAGAGTAAATCTCTCACTTAAGTGTCTGGTACCTGGGCTATGTCTGCAGTGGTGAATGCTAATAACAGCCAACAATGTCTCATGACGCCAGTTATATTTCCAGAAAACCTTCACAAATATACTGTAAAGTAGTAGTTTATCAACATAAGCCCACCTGGCATGGATGTGGAGAGAAAGGAACACTCTCACACTGCTGGTATGAATGCAAACTGGTCTAGCCACTATGGAAGGCTGTGTGGAGGACTCTCAGACTACTGAAAATGAACGACCATTTGACCCAGCAATCACTCTTCTGGGAATCTACTCAAAGGAGACCTCAATACTTAAAGGGACACCTGTACTTGGATGTTTACTGTAGCACTATTTATAATTACAAAGACATGGAAACAACCCAAATGCCCCAAAACTGATGAATGAGTCAGAAAGCTGTGGTCTGTGTACGTAATGGAATATTATTCACCAATCAAAAAAGACAAACCTGTCATTTGCAGCAACATGGATGGAGCTAAAAAGGAGTCATGTTAGCGTAAATAAGCCAGAAAGAAAAAGGGAAATACTGGATGGTTTCATTTATATGAGGGATAGAGGGAAAAACAAACAAACACATGGATAAGAGAAATTTAAAACTGTCAACAGAACTGAAGCATAGAGCAAGAGAGGGGGAGGAGGGTGAAATCAGGGGAGGGATGGGCACAAACGACTAAGATGATTCACAGGTGATAAGGTGGTGGGAGAACCTCGGGGTAGACAATGATGTAAAACATATAAAAAATAAAGCAACCTGTCCAATAGCAGTATCTTTGTGTCCCTCACACGGTTTATGCAAAGGCCTGTGGGCACATTGGCAGGAGTTAACCACCTTGACCAAAATAGGATCACAGGATTATGCTGTCACGAAACTGTGCTGAATCACAACTCTGTTGGCCAGCCCTTGCCCTGTGTTCTCACAACAACGGTGCTGATCGTTTTCAGCTTTCAGAGGTGCACAGTTTGCAGGCCTCCCTGCCAAAGTGCTCTCATCTGTACGGGTTTTGCTCTCAACAGTGACTTCTAGGCCCAGTAATTCCACCACGTATAGAGAAGTGCAAAACGACTTAGCTCTTGTTATCTCAACTTCCTCCTTCGCCCCTCAAAATAGTTCTGCGATTTTATCCTTTGTGGCCTCTCGCTTGCTTATCTTGAAGGAGGAAGGTTCTGCCCCCCTTCCCCGTGTGGGACATCCCCAGCCCCTCTCCTTCCACCCGGTCACCAGTCCCCCGGGAGGCTGCTCTGGCCTCTCCCTCCACTGCAGTGTCCTGTGTCGCGAGCAGGGAGCCAACCTCCAAGCTGTGTAGTCACTACCTCTGCCACCTCTTTGAAGCAGAGCTCGGGCCGCACAAGCTCACTTGGAGGTGAGTCAGGTTCCAAACCCCCAGAATATCTGCCATGACTGGACCCCGTTTTTGTGCTTCCACTGTCTTCAGTGTTCCCCGGGCCCAGAGCCCCTTCCTGTACCCCGCAACTCCCCCCGCTGCTGCCCAGCACCCGCTCCCACACCAGATGTCTTCTTGAAAGGGTGTCTTCTGCCCCCCTCCTGTCTCTGGCTCTCCCCAAGGGCCCTGCTGTCCTTGCCGGCCAGTCCACAAGGACACAAGTCCACAAGTCCGTGGGACCCCAGGTGGTGGCTTCTGTCTCCCTCTCATCCAGACTTGAGCTGGGGAAGCTATTCCAGCCCTTCCCTTGCTCAGCGGCGGCCAGGCCACACCCTCTCGGCTGGCCGTCACCGCATCCTGCCCGTGGACCTCTTCCCTACGCCAGTGACCAGGCACCAGCTTGACTCTCGTTGCTTCTCCGGCTTAGCACCCTGAGTCTCGCCTCGCTGCCTTCAATCTCAGCTCATCCGCCCCGAGCAGGTGGCAAGGCCAGTCTCCCCCGACCACAGCCTGGACTCTCGGCTCCAATGCCATGGTCACCAGGCCTCACGGCCAGCTCCCTGCCACCTCCAATTTCCGAGTCCCCCCTCACCACCCAGCTGCTGGTTCCCAAGTGCCTCCTGCTTTCTTCTCTGGATCCTCTCAACTTGAACCCATCCTCCTCACCCCTCACCTTCCCTTCCATCCACACATCACCTGACGCCCCCCCCCCCATACCCCCTACAGTTGGCAGCTCTGGCGACCATGGCTGCCCTCTCTCTCATGTGGCGGTGGCTCCTCTGTGGGGCTACCTGCCTCTGTCCTTCTGGGGCAACAGTCCCTCACAAGCTTGGCCCAGGTCCCACTCAGCACCCAGCTGACCCGCTTCCTCAGGCGGGTCCACAAGACTCAGGATGCCGGGGCCAGAGAGGAGCGTCTCGCCCGGCCTGACAACCTCTCAGGGCAATGGGGCCATTTTATGGGCAGTGGGAAAGGGCCCATGGTGCCTGGGCGCCGGAAGCCATGATGTATGCCTAGCGTCCATCTCGCACCTCCCGTCTGCAGTGCCCACACTCACCCTCAGCCTCCCGGAGGCAGGACTCTGTGCGATGTTTGCAAATGCCCAGCCCCCTCAAGAAAATGCTAGCCTGAGGCCTTAGCATCTAGTGGCCTTGACCTCCAAGGGGAGATCTTGGAGACAAATGCACTTAAGGCCAGAAGCAGCATGGAGTTACCAGCATGGGGTTGTTCTGATTATCATCAGCCCTGACGGATCCTTACTCGATCCCAGGCAGTTCTGAGAACTTGGCCCAGGTGCCTTGAAACGCAGCGGCTGTCAACGGCTCCCGCTTCAGGGACTAGGAGCCTCAGGGTCACGGCAGGCTGGTGTCTGGCCCGGGGCCATGTTGTGTACGGGGGCAGCCAGGCCTATGCCTCACACGTTTGTGGCAGAGCGATCGCCCACTTGTCTAGAATGACTCATGCGGACATGCGAGTATGTGGCCAGTGTCATTCTGAGAGCGGCCGTGGGTGGGCCGCACTTGGCATCAGCCGCCAATCTCGACAGCACAGAAAGCCTGACCCCAGGAGCCCCGGATCCAAAGCCGACGACGTCCACCTCCCCAAATTGTCCCCTGCCTCACTCATCGCTGTCTGTCAGTCCCCAAGACAGACACACGGCTCCTTACCTGAGTCTCCAGGGCTGGGCTCAAGTGCCGACTCGCACGGCCGCTGAGTTCTGAGCGCCTAGCCAAGCCCAAGGATCCGCATTAGGGTTTCTGCCTGGCGAGGTTTCACTTCTTAAAAAAAGACCCCAGGGGACGGCCTGGCGGACTTTTCAGTCCCTTAATTAGAAGAACTTGGCGGCCCCCACCTTGCAAGCAGGTGTGGATGGTGGGTTCCCAAGGGACGTCGGGCTCTAGAAATTCTCCCAAGATGGGCTGAGCGGGCTAGTACCTTTGCTGCTTCGCTTTTAGGAGTAGGTGGAAGGAGGCGTTCATGCGGAGAGGAAGGCGCATTCAGGCCGGACCCCGGGCGATCATGTGGACCAGCCCCAAATATTACCCTCATTTGCTCACTCTCAGGGTGCCTAGTGGGCCATGTCGCTCTTGTGGCTGATGTGGTAGAAATGAGCCTCCGGTGGACTTGGTACTGGAGATCATGTACCTGGAAACGGGAGACAAACGGTCCCTCATTGGGGGATGCACATGGAAAGAGCGCTGTCACCTGCAAATCCAGCTTTCCACCTGTCGGTCTGGACCCTGGTACCCCCTCTCTGTTCAGCCTGGCTGGGGCTGTGCGGCCATTAGCCAAGTGCCAGACTCAGAGAGGAAGTGGAGGAAGCTGGTGACCAGGAGACGGAACATTTGGGAGAGGAATCCATGTTTTGCTTGAAGATGTTGTGACTCCTGCTCCCACCCTGCACCCCCCCCCCTTTCACGTTCTGATGTTGGCGTTTTCACTGCTGTTTGATTCCTTTGTCTGCTGCTTTATTCCCTCAGAGACCCGGGGCGGTAGCTGGGTCATTGGTTGAGCTGTCTGAAGGTCGGAAATAGGTGGAACTCTGAGGTGAATCCACATCTTCTCCCTTTCTCTCTCCTCCTTCCTTTACCATGGCTTGGAATAGGGCACATGGAGCCAGTGGGTAGATGTCAGTCTGGAGAGGACGATTTTAGTATCATATAAGAAAGAAATGCCATCTTCTGCCTGCCTCCCATGGAGCTGTTCATGAACGGACAGACCATCTGCTGTGTAAGAACTTGCTCCCATGAAGAACACACCTCTCAGAAGCACTGGTCGAGGGCTGGAGCGCCAGACCCACCACCCTGGGCAGGGTCTGGGGGTGACTCTGCTCTGCGGGTGTCTGAGGTGCTCGAGGGATGATATAGCCCTGGGATCTGCACAGGGGATGTGGGGGGGGTTGTGGCTTCAGTCTGGGGTGATGGGAAGTCAGAGGAGCGTGGGTATGGAAGGAGGGGTGAGAGCTTGGCCGATCAATGGCATCAGGGATGCTGAGCTCAGGGTAGACCCACCTGCTCTTCCCTCTCTGTCTGGGCCCTGCTTCTCCCAAGTCTGCTGGGGTCCTAGCATTTAGGTGACTCCATGTGTGACTCCACCCCCCATAAACCTGAATTTATGTGAACAAATAGACTTGGACTTGATCTTTGCTGATTTGGATCCTTTGATGTTTTTAGTGCTTGAAGTCATGGAAATGTCCATTAATCTGGAGCTGTTAGTGGTACTTTCTTTAATCTACCTTTTTCCTGCCCTCTGTGGTATTTGAAGATACTAGTTCTAACACCCATTTAAAATCTCTTTCTGAAATACTGGATGACCTCCCTTATGTGAGGGACAAAGGGAAAATAACCAAACAGACAAGAAAAATTTAAAACTAATTGTTAGCAAAATTGAAAGCATAGAGCATGAGAGGGGGAGGGGAGGGAATGGAGGTGGGTGGGGCACAAAAGACTAAGACGATGGTTCACAGATGATAAGGTGGTGGGAGAACCCAGGGTAGATAACGATGTAAAATAAAATAATATAATTAAAAAAGTAAAATAAAAATCCAAAAGAGAAAATAAAATCTCTCTCTGAGTGATGTTCTTATCTAGAGGCTTGCTTGCTTCCAAAGACTAGTCTCTTTCTTAAAACTGATATAAAAGTCTACAAATTATTTGCTTACTACTTGTGTGAGGTACATTTTCTACCTTCCATCCCTTGGCTATTTCTTTATCCTCTCTCGTAAAAACTACTATTTTCATGGCAATTCCCTGTCTCTGCCTCCGGCCTTCTGCCACAGACCCCTTGCCATGTGTCTCTGCTCTCTGACTGCCACGTTCTCAGTAGACCTGAGCGCTGTCGGCACTGCTTGAGGCTTTCTGCCACCAGATGGTTTTCACGACTCTCTCCCGGGTCACACCTCACAGGTGGTCTGCCCCACGGACCAGTCAGGCACTGGCATCCAGAATACCTGGGGTAGGAGGGCCTTGGTTTCAGGGAATTGGTAAAAGAGAGGCAGGGCTGTTCCCTCCATCATTCAGAGGTGAAATGAGCATTACAAATGGAATTTGGTGACAAGCTGGAAAGTACTCTATTAAATGCCAAAAGCGCATTCCTTAAATGCTGAAGAATATGCACGTGGCTGCTACTGAATTGTTTTACAGTATGGAAAGCTCAGGAAATGAGGGAACCCAAGTCACAGAGCTTAAATAATACAACATGGTATTTGGAAAGCAAGAAAACCTTACCACCACCACTTATTAAACGGTTATGGTATCCCAGGCTTAGATTCTCTCCTTGTACTCTTCATGGGAGGCTGTGTTTCCCATGCAACTAAAACAGTACTCTCCAGACGTTGCTGGTTGTTGTTCCTAACGCAGCCTCTGCTTGGAGCTCGCCACATTCTGCATTAAGTGTATATGATGCTGGAGCTTCTCCAAGGTCCTTGGGTGACAGGAAAACGTAGTGAAGTTCCATGGGGAATTGTTTCCCCAACTGGGTCAAGTTCTCGTTATGCAAGTGGAGGCAATTGCAATTTTGCCTCCAAACCCAGTACTTAAAGAGTTAATATGATTTTGCTGTGCACTTTAAAAAACATGCACTGTAAAAAACGCACAGATCTCATGTTAAGTTTTGTGCCAAAAGACACAAAGCCCCACAAAGGAACACAGGGATATTTCAGAAGCTCAGGCTGTGCTTTTGGTCATGGCAATGACACCATGGAGTGTCCATATTATGTGTGCAAGCTTGTGAATGTCAGTCAGTAAAGCTAAAAACAAAACAAACCAAAAAAACCTAATGCTAAATAATGTTTTTTAAAAAAGGAGATTTACAAAATGTCTATCAGTGTCATACTCTGTAAAATCTAAATGGTAGTTGTCTTCACATGTGAGGAATCTTTGGTCAATGGCAGAGTATAAAAGGATGCTGCAGCCGGAAGTTGAAGAGACGCTGGTGTTGGGATAAGGGTGCGATACAGGGTAGGATAGGGGTGCAGACCATGGGTGTACGGCCAAAGTGCCTGTCCGCAGAGGCCTCTGCCAGCTGTGTGACCTTGGACAGGGGACGCTTTAAGTTCAGTATAACAACAGATTTCACCTCTTAGGAGTCGTGTGAGAGTCAAGGGGTAACACTCATATAGCCCTGAAACTGCTCAGCTGCCTCCGGTGTTTCCTTCACTGCGGTTTGGCTATTCTCGTTGTTCCAGTGACACTAACCATGGATGATCTTGCAGGAGCCATGAACACATGTGGACTCTCCCTCTCCTGAAGCAGCTCACCCCTCCCCCACCAGGTAGCCACATTACCAGGACTATGGAATCAGCAAGAGATTCACCACCTGGTCGCCCCACCTCCTGTTGAAGTAGTGGCAACGTGGTCCTTTTGTTCAGTGAGTGCCTGATGAGGAGACAGTAACACAGAGGGGGTGGGGTCGCCTCCTCTCAAGGGGATGGCATGACAAAGACACGGGATGCGTTTTAGCAGCCAGAATGTTTGCAGATCCCTCCCCCCTTGAGTCACTCCCCTTTGCTTCAAAGAGTTGTGGCCCTCAGTGAATTCCCTGCGCCCTCCAGCGTTGCCGCACCAGCATGCTGTGATAACACGTCTTTATTCTCACTGTGCTGCTCAACACCAGTCCCTACAAATCACAGCAGTGACAGGGGCCACTCAAGATCGACATGGTTACCGAGATGAATAATTCAACGATGGCGAACGTCGTCAACATAATCAAAATGCCCTGTAACAGAATAGGAGAAAAGGTGACGCATCAAGGGGTGAGGTGGTTTTTCTGAGCACCAGGAGGTCGCCAAGCCCAGGGAGGAAGGCTGGCACCAGTCATCCTGGTGGCTGTCAGTGGCATCCCCCTGTGATTTTGATGTATTTGTACTTCTCTGGCAACTGATACTATCAGCTACTGTTAAAAATGCCTTTTAGCCATGGGTGTGTCTGGCTCAGTGAAGTTCTTGTTCAGTCATTTATGGGGGTGCTTAATATACTCTGGATCCTCTGTCAGATACAAAGTGCAGCATCTCCTCCATTCGGTGCCTTGCCTTTCTGCTCCCTGTTTACATCGAGTTAGAATCGACAACTAGCATGGTGTAAATGGAAGTTTACGACATACTGATCTCATGCATTTTGTTTCCCTTCTGCTGGCCCGGGGTGGTGGTGGTGGTGGTGTCTATGAATATATCAATTAAAAATACATTCATTAAATAAAGAAACCATTAATAAATACCAGATGGTTGCACTTTTATGTGGGGGTATATGGAAAACAAACAAAAAGACAAGAACAAGTTGAAATGAATAGACAACTGCTCTAAAGCAAACAGCAAGGGGGAGGCAGGGTGAAGTCAGGGGAGGGATGAGCACAAGTGAAGAGGATGATGGTTCATGGGTGATGTGGTGGTAGGAGAAATTCGGGGTACACCACAATATAAGAGAAAATACATATCAATAAAAAAGAGAAAAAAGCCATATAATATTAGTTTAGGTCTGCCCATGCCATTTTTCCCCCCAATTTTTTTTGTCATCTGGCTTCTTTATTGCGACTTCATTTCCAAAATGCATTTCTTTGGACAGAGGTGCAGGTTCCAGCATTTCAGCACATCACAGATGTCATTCCCTTGTTAGTGACCTCCATGGTTCCATCAGGGAGAGCTTTGCATATGTTCCTTGGCCTGTGAATATGTTTCCTGCACAGTGTTTTAGTTTCTCTCGTTCCCTTCCCCACTCCCCCAGCATCTTGACTATTATATGCTCCGATGTCATTTTCTTTGTCCTTTCCTGCTTGTGGATCCTGACTTGTCATTCATCCCTTTTAACCCCATTCACTACAGCCAGACCTGTGGGCTGTCGATACAGATGAAGAGATCTGCCTTAGATAAAGGAACACTTTTCTCTTTCTCATCCACCTCTGGCACACCAGAGGATGGTTACTGGCAAGTCTCTTTATCTGTGACGGCAGCCCCCTAACTACCTAGGAATGTCCCACTGAAGAGACATGTCCCTGATAAAGGTGTTTACCCCCACAGGTATTTTCCCTGTTAGGTAATGAATACTCCACCCTCCTAGCCTATGTGTCACGTACCACAGGATCCTGGTTTTTTTCCTTCATCATTACCTCATTGCTATCATTCTCTGCCAAGAGATATAAGGACCCCAAGCTCATATAAAGGTGACTTGGTTGTTCTCTCCAAGTCCTGGTCTGTGAGCTGGTTCTCACAGATTGCTATTAATCTCTTCTGTCTCGTTCATCTTATTTGCCCTGCATGTGGCTTCCAACACAGACCCTCTCTCTCCTCTTCTCCTTTGCTTTCTGTGCTTCTAGCACTTTCAAGTATTTCTCAGAATTACTCTCTGAAATAGGTCTCTTCCATTTGGGTCCCCTTTTGGTTACGTGAAGTTTTCAGCTTTCTCAGCCATTTTTGATGGGTTTGTTTCCGTGTCGACTCACATCTTAGTTTCAGTGGTATTTCGGAAAGAGCAGAAATTAATGCCTACTTCCAGCCTACCATGTAGTCTCAGAAATCTAGCTGAAACTTAGCACCAATACCAACACTATAAAAACACTCAACTCGTGATTTGAAGTGCATCTAGGGCAGTGAATTGCTACCGTCCTGCTGTATCTCTATTTTCCTTTATATAGCCTCTCCTATTATCCTCTATGAAATGTGTGTGTTTAGCTCCTCTACACCCCCATGACTCCCTCAAGGTGGTGGATGGCAGTGAATCTCCTGTTCCACAACACTTGCTAGAATGTCTCCCAAAGACTGGTTTCTGGACACATCTGTCCATCCGAGGAGATAGCTGGTGTGTGCAACATTTCTAATAAAGTCGTGACTTCCCCTCTTAACACCCCCACCCCAAGGATGTACCAGATACTCACAATGAATAAGGTGGTGACAGACTGGCAGGGGATGGTGTTGGTGGAAATGCCACACAGGTAGTTCTGATCTAGAACGAACGTGAATGACAGGAGGACAATTCCAGCCATGGCTCCCAGGGTGCTGAGCAGACTCATCCACCATGTGAGCTTCACCTGAAAGAGATGACAGAGGAGACTGTGTCCAGACAGCCGGAGAAGGTTGAGAGGGGACAGAGGGGGTGGGGTGGAGAGAACAGAGGGGGTGGGGGAGCAGGAAGGAGTTCAGTGGTAGAGCTGATTAATCTTGGGAGGCACTTCACACTTGGATGTCAGGTCCTCATCACAGAAATGGGGGTGGGTGGTGGTGGTGGTGGACATGGTGGTGGTGATGTGTGCAAGTGACCTCTTCATAACACCTCCGCCTTCCACAGTTCACTCCCACTTAATGGGGGTCCGGGGGCAGAGTGCAGGCCAGACAAAAAGGCATTGGGGGCAGCCAGATTAGATGGCATTTTGTTGTTCTGGTAAGTCATGGCCTAACGGACATTTTGGCTTAACGCCGTGTTTAACTAAATATTGGATTTCAACGCCATGTTTGTATCTCCCTCAAATAACTGGAGATGTCCTTTGCTGGAAATAGCGTCACGGCTTCTTCCTGTCTTGTATTTTTGATCCTTTGAGAGAAGTGAACATGCTCTCCTTGGGAACACTATCTGCAAGGTACAATTTTGTGTTGATGGACATATTCTTTATTTCAAGGGTCTGCTGAAGGAGGTGTGGGTTTGGTTGTCTATACCATCTGCCCTATGAGTGGTGCGAGTGCCTATCAGTGTGTCTGGTGTGTTGTAGGCACCAAAAACTCAGGAGAATTATATTCTACCAGTTTCATTCTACCAGTCAGCCAGAGGGTTTGCTTCAATTACCTCAAACATCCATGATCAACTTCATACATAACACTGAAACTAGATGAACTAGGAAATGAGTACAAAAGTTTGATGATTCTAGGGGGGAAAGTAGCAAATTCCACTGATTGGGATTTGTCAGTTTGTGGAAGCCTAATGGCTCTCTGATTTCCCAAAGTCCTTTTCATAGCTAGCAGGAATTCTGTCAAAGCTAGAAAGTTTTCAGTCCAGGGGAGAGAGAACTCACCAGAGTTTCTGTGGTTTGTCTTTCCAGGGCAATCAGGAAAGCTCCAGAATTAATGAACTGGCAAGAAGAACACAACTCTTAGCGATGGGAGTGTTTAGCTGCCATGCTGAATTCGTGCAGAACCCACCTTCCACAGACCCTCTCCCAACCCACTCAGTCCTGGGGCAGCGGGAGAGGCAAGCTGCTATATGTGACTGACTGCCAGCGAATCCTGGACAGAGCGAACTAGAAACCTGAGTCAGCCTGAGTTACTCAGGGGAGCATGAAATTTTTTAAAAGCTGGCCATTGGCTTTCATTTTCTCTTCCATGTGGAGCTGGGGTTCGCTCAGCATGGGGACTCCGGGATCAGCTCAGTTCAACCCCATCATTCCTATACAACTATCTGGCCTCCCCCTTTGAAATCCAGTGTATTCTCGTGGGCAGGAGCAGAGGTAGTCCTCAGCTAATGGCTGGAGATGCTGGAAGAATTCCAGGAACTTTCTTAGAGGCAGGTCCTAGCATGAATTCTAGTAGACCCTCTAAGTCTGGAGCCCGCACGGCCATTCTTAAATCTCTGGCCACCAGACTTGGTGTTTCTTCAGACTCATGTCTCCACTCTCACTCTCTGCACTTAACTTTTCTAGTTCTCAGACTAGAGACAGTTTCCCACGTGGGCAGCTCTTTGCTTCTGTTTCTCCCTTGGCGGCAGCGCCCAGCTGGCCATTCCCCACCCACTTCCTGTGTGCCTGCACCTGGCTCAACTCAAGCTGGATGGGCTCTGCACAATCCCCTCTGTCTCATAGGTGCTGGTCTATGGAGGTAGCATGTGTGTGCCCCCATGTGCTCATGAGCTCCCCCTTCAAGGCCAACATGAATGCAGGGGCTGTTCTCCCTCACGCTGCCAGCTACCTGCTACTAAGTGAGGTGCTTATAAAGTAATTGAATAATTGAATGTGGTTAAGGGTGATTAAATCAATGCCGCTGTGCAGCTCAAAGGTATAGCTGAGAAGTCTTCCCTGCTTCTCCACATCTTTACAACGTAAATGGAACCCTCCTGTGTCCATAAGCCCTTCTGATACCATGTGATGTCATGAACACCTTCCTTGAAATGACGTGTTTTGTGCTTTCTCTTTTTCCCAGATGAAGGCATTTTTTAAAAATTCCTGATATTTGATTTTACATTCCTGTTCATTATTTATTATTTTATAACCTTGTTCATATTTTCACAATATGAGGGTTCTCCTCTTGGCTGTAGACACCCTACTTTCCCACCAACGAAACAGCTATAAGGCCGGGCACGGTGGCTCGTGCTTGTAAGCTTCAGCCTATGAAGCGGCCGGGGCTAGGGATCGCAGTTCGAGTCCCGCCTGGGGCCCTTTGTGAGACCTAGTTCCAAAAAATAGCTGGGTGTGGTGGTGCGCGCCTGTCATCCCAGCTACCTGGGAAGCTGAGGCTGAGGATTGCTTGAGTCTGTGGTACCCCGGGCAACGAGAGCCCGCGGTTCCACTGGCAAAAACAGCGAGACCTAGTCTCAAAACAAACAAACAAAAAAAAAAAAACAACAGCTATAATCTCCATAGTCCACTGTGTTCTCTTCCCAGCCCATGTCTCCTGCCTTCTCCTTTTTCCTCCCCCTCTCCTCTTTCCTAGATCTGATCAGCTTTCAAGGGAGACCCAGAGCATTTTGAACGTATGTATCATTACAGATCCTGAATACTAGCTTAGTAACTCATGGATGTATGAATAAACCAAGTGGAGTCAATGAAATAATCCCAAAGGAACTTTAAACCCCAATGATGAACCATCAGTTAAAATGATGAAGGCTTTGAGAAAGTATTTTTAATGAGGTGGATTTTATTCTGTACTGTTCAAAGCATCCCATTCGACTGGATGGAGCTTGGACTGAAACTAAGAATTCCCTAATATCCATTTTGGTCTGGCTTCCCATTGAGCTGGGGTATGTCTACTCACCAAAATGGAGCTCCAGAAAGGATATCCAGAAAGAAATACAAAGGGGAAACTTGTCTGTGCACTTTCAAGAATGAAAAGCAAAACCACTCCAAAAGAAAAGTTCATTAGTCCAAGCACAATCTGGACGCTCTGTAAAAAGAAGGAAGTTCATGGTGAGAAAAAAAGCAAAATGGTGGACTCCCTTTTCGAAAATGTAAGATATCCTTTTGGTTAAAGAGGCTTAGATGTTGGCCTCTTTTATAAATAAGGGAAGGCATTGTGAAAGTCCCTTTATGAGGTTCCTATGTATTTTCTTGATTTCTCTATCTGGTATTTGGTAACGTGCAAAATGACTTAATTCCGTGCTCCTGAAAATATAGCCCATATTTTGGCAATACCAGGATCACTAGAAACTAGAAATGCCAATTATCAGACCCTTGCCTTTACTTAGAAAATTTCCAGAAGAGGCTGAGAAACCTTAGGCTTAAACTTCTCAAGTCCTAATTAAATGCAAAGCACCTGGCATCTGTTAGGATGGTGGTCAACACACCTGTGCTCAGATGTTTACTGCAGCACTATTTATAATTGCAAGGACATGGAAACAACACAAATGTCCCAAGACAGATGAATGGATGAAAAAATGTGGTACATATACACAATGGAATATTACTCATCAATTAAAAATAACACATTTGACGGATTTATGATAACATGAATGTACCTAGAAGAAATCATATTAGCAGAAACAAGTCAGAAAGAAAAAGACAGAAACCAAATGGGTTCACTAATATATGGGATATAGGGAAAACACACAAAGGCCTGGAGGAAAAGTCAAAACAAGCTAATAACCAAACTAAAGAACACAACTGGGGGTGGGGAGGGAAATGGAAGAAAGCGGCCATGGAAGGAAGGTGGTAGGTGAGCCCCGGGGAATACAAAGATGTGAAACATATATATAAACAAGCAAAAGAAGGGTGGTGGTCAACAGAAAGATCAGAGCAGATACTAACAAGGATGTGGAAGAAAGGGAAGCCTCATGCACTGTTGATGGGGAGAGAACTTGGGGTAACCACTATGGAAGAGTATGGAGAATCCTCAGAAACACTGAAAATGGAGCTGCCATGTGATCGAGCAACCTCGTTTTAAAGGAAAATTAAATCATCATCTCAAAGAGATAGCCACTTCCCACATTCACTGCAGCATCATTCACAACAAAGACCCCACTTTTGAAGACAATCACATTGGGATGTGGCTTCCCACTATGAATTTGGGGGAACAGAAACACTCCCCGCACAGCACAACTTCAGTAGAAACTGGGATGAATCTTACTTACCCCGAAAAGTTTCGGTTTTATACCCAACAGTTTTGGGTAGGGGATGTGACTGTGAGAGTCAGCGGTTGTTTCTGAAATATCCGTGGACTGAAATTCTGGAACAGCGATTTCTGGAGGGAATACCAGAAACACGGGTGTGTCTCCAGTGCTTAAATACATGATGGTGTCGTTGTTATTTTGAAATGAGAACAAGAGTTTTCACTGGTACTTTTGTTGGTTTAGACCATGTTCTCTGGTACCAAAGCCGTGTGGAGCACTGGCATTGTGTTGACTTGTCTTGGAATCATGGGGCCGTAGAGTCACACAGTCTTGGAATCTCAAGATCAGTCAAGTTCTCAAGAAAGTCGGTGAGTAAAGGAGCATGACAGGGGATGACCAGTAGTTCTGATTCAATCAACAAGACATCAGGCAACTCCTATCTCCCTTTCTCGCTCTCAGCTTATTCTTAGGCACATCAGTCAGGTTGGACTAGCCAACCTGTGTATGTTGTAATTCCCCAGGAAGTGAGCATTGGGAATATTTATTCCAGTCCTCTTCTTTTTTTTTTAATGAAGTTTTTGTAAAATTTATTTATTTATTTTATTCTTTAAATCACAGCCTCAGTAAATGACTTTTGGGATATATCTCCCACTTCCCTCTCTCAGGAGCCACCTCCATTCTTTCACACCCCACTCTTTGTTGTTTGCTAGTCTGTGTTAAGTCCATTAGTCTCTTTCTTTCCTGTGGTAGTGTTCTTTCATTGGGTGAAGGACTATGTCTCGGAACCAGGTGATAGTAGGTTTTCAGTCTTAAGTTTGCCTTGGGTGGCCAGTCTATATTTATCTGTGGTCTGGTGTGTCCATGCTTTCTTGTTGGAGGCTGTCTTCTCCAACCCCATCTCTGTTGTTTTGTTGCTTTACCTTATGGTTCTGGTGTCAGGTTTAGGGGGTCTCATCCCCTGCCATTGCCGGTGAAGAAGTTTCTCTGTGGATACAGGCAATTGTGATTGGCCATTGTAGATGGTCTCCTCTGCCTCAGTTTGCAGTTTTGCTGTGGGGCTGATGCCCACAGTCTTTGGCTTTCCTTTCCTCTCCCGTGGTGTGGGGAGGGGAAACTTGCTCTCCTAGAAGGCATCCCTGAGATGAGTTCTTGGGTCTTCCAGACCTGATAAGTACGTATGTGTGCTTTGTGATATTGTGTTTCTATAGATGTTTCTCCTATCTCTCATGGATTCATTATTTTGATTGTCCATCTGCTGTGTCCAGCTCGGGCTGTGGGCTGGATTTTTATCTGGTCCCTCACCCGTTTTATGATGGGGTTTGTGTTATATATATTCTTGCTCCTGGAGATTAGCTGGAGTGTGAAATGGAGGGGCCACACACTGCCCACCACCCTAGAGAACAAAGTGTCTCCTTCCACAAATAGTTAATTAATAACCCACTTTTTGAAGTAGACATAGTGTCCATTTAGCCTGTTGATTTTTTTTTTATTGTGTGTTTGCCACCTGATTTTATTAGCTTGAGCTCTACAAATCTCTCTCCAAGCTTAGTGGCATAAAACTACCACCATCTCGTTTCACTCACAATTTTGTGAGTCACATCGGTGGTTCTGCTATCTGGCACAGCCCAGCTCTTCCCTGAGGGGGTTTCTCGTGCGTCCGCAGTCAGCTGTTGGCATGGTGGGAGTGACTTCATGGCTTCAACAGATGTTTGGCTCTCCTCTGATTCACAGATGTTGCTCCGACCTCTACTCCAACCTCTGCCGAAGCAAGGGAGCATGGAACAAGTTCCCCTGATTCAAGGGGAAGTGTTATTGACCCAGATTTTCATGTGAGGATCTTGACTATTCTAGAACAAAGACAGGAACACAGGGAGGGGAAAGGTTATTGATCCAGATTTTCATGGGAGATCTCGACTATTCTAGAACAAGGACAGTAACACAGGGAGGGGAAGATGTGGCTTCCCCTACGAATTTGGGGGAACAAGCCCACAGGAGAAGTTTCCCTTTGTATTTCTTTCTGAATATCCTTTCTGGAGCTCCATTTTGGATACCCCAGCTCAACGGGAAGTCAGGCCAACATGAATATTAGGGAATTCTTTGTTTCAGTCTGGGCTTCATCCGGTTGGATGGGATGCTCTGAATGGTAAAGAACAGCACCTTTTCTGCATCTTTTCACCCAGTTAATAAGACTGGGTCTTCCTAAACCAAAGACCCTAATGTAACCACCTCTTACCACTTGACTGTTAAAACATTTGAAAAGACAACCCGTCTACCACCCTGAACACACCCAATCTCGTCTGAAAAGACAATCCACCCCTTAACCTTTTCCTCTGAAATTACCTTCTCTCATTCAATTTTCCTCAGACATAGAGTCCTTAACGGTAGCCAAAGAACGATGATAGAACCTGGTGTCCCCCTCACTGGCCAGCGATATCCTAGAAGGAACAGGCAGATATGAAGGGAGCAGCCAGTGCTGCTATTTTGCTGGGAATCTGGAAAGCGCATGTGGTCCCAGTGTCTTGATTGTCAGCTTTGTGGAATTTGCAGTGTCCACTGCCTGTCTGGCCATCTGTGTAGGACGCCTTTCCCTCTCTACATCATGGTGCTGGTCATCAGCTGACTCTCCTTGGCCCTAACGTGGTGTCAGCACCACACTGCTGCTAGAGCGTGCTTTGCAAGGCAGCAATAGCAAGTATGTCTGTGATATTTGCACAGGCAGCCATGTGGGCTCTTCTATCAGCTCCATGTCCGGAGGTGAATTTCTAGCACCTAGCATCTGCCTTGTGTAGAGATATTAGAGATTAGGACTGCCTAGTTTTTTTCCTTTATATTAAAAAATGCTTTGTTTCTTTTTTAATATGTAAATAATTAAAAAATTTTTTTCATATACCCTTTTATTTATTTATTTTTCAAAAAATATGCCTTGTTTCATGGGCTCGGATGGACTTTTTATCCATTCACTGCCTTCTCTACTCAAGGAAAAAAGAAAAAGCAGGCATTAGCTGGCCATAATAAGGCTGAGACCTCCAGCAGTGGAAGGGGTGGGAGAGTGGGAGAGGGGTCAAAACTGAGGTGGGAAGAGCACAAGGGACTGTGGTAGGGAATTATGGTTGTTGTGGTGACACCACCAGAGGAGAGCAGTCAAACACTACTAAAAATTTACAACAATGTAAGAAAATAGATTTTAAAAAATAGACAACAAAAGGCGTGTGTTAGTCTGCTTGGCTGTTACAAGAAAATGCCTTTATAGATGGGGTGGTTTATTTATTTTTTCCATTCAAATACTTTTGATGGGAAGATTTAATCCATTTATATTTAAGATCATTTTTTAAAAATGGAATCAGCCTTTTATTTCTCACCAGCAAAACAAAAATATGAACAAAAATGAAAAAATACCTGTACCAATCTTTGCTGAACACCTTTCCAACCCAAGTAAGGCAGATGACTGAGAAATGGTCAGTGATCTATCTTCCGTAACTTCAGTTTTTGCATTTCCCTTAAGCCCCATCTCCCTGTCTGCCTTGTGGAGATATTGTTCAGTCATCTTTTTTCTCCTTTAAGGCTTGTGTCTAGAGAACACTGTCTATACTTATTCCATCTTTGATTACTCCCCAGGACCCACCTTAATGCCTTGTGGATAGTATTGGTTAAATATGTTACTACAAGATAATTTTTTTTATAGAGGAGCAAAATTGATTCCTTTTTTAAAAAAAGGAGTAAATTTCATTTATTAGCAAGTTGATTAGCCTGCATCTCAGAAATCCTCTGACTACACTAAAATCAAAGATACTAAGATTTTTTTTTTTGCAAATAAGTTTGTAAACATACCCACTAGCCAGCATCATTGATCAGTTCAACTTCAAATAAGCTTTTAACTTGCAGAGTGTTTCTTACTGCTCTTTCAATTTGTTTTTTAAATAATTTTGTTGTTTCCATATATTTATTTACATATTTATTTTTATATGTATATATGTATAAATATGACATCATTGCATTCCCCAAGGTTCTCCCTCCACCTTATCACCCATGAACCTTCATTTTGATCTTCTTGTGCTAGACGGGGCAATTTAAACCACAGCAATTTATTTCTCACGACTGGGGATGTGGGAAGTCCAAGGTCAAAATGCTAGGCATTTGGCTCCGGGAATAAGGTCTCTTCTTGGTTTCACACGGCCACCAACTTGTCAGGTTGTCACGTGGCCTGTCCCAGCATGTGCACTTACAGCAAGGGACAGGGCAGAATCTCCAGGACCTCTACTTCTAACCCCATTATAACCCCTCCCACCCCATTTCACCCTAATTGCCTTCCAAAGACCCCATCTTCAAATGGCAGATCATCAGCATTAGGACTTCAACAGGACTTCAACATAATTCTCTCCCTGTCAGGGCGATAGTTTGTGTCAGAATAAAGAGCTACTTTATTGACATAAAATAGATGAAATTGACACCATGAACAGCAGTAAATACCAGGAAAAGAAATGCCCAGATGTCTCCCATGCCTGCTCTGTGCCAGATATTCTTGTAAACCTTGCAGGTACTAGTTACTCAGTTTTCACAACAACCCCATACTGGGTATTAGTCTTCATCTTTTAGAGCTGAAACGAAGGCACAAAGATTTTAAGAAACTTGATCAAAATGTTCCAGCTAGCAGTGTGTCAGGACAAAGTTATGAACCAGCTGGTTTAGCTTTAATCCCGTGGACTCGGTTTGATGCTTCAGAGCTTTGCCCTGAGAACCTACACCTTTCTGCAATGATACATAAGATACATAATACCTATGTCTCTGACTGCAGATCCACTTCTGGATCCCAGAGAGGGTGGAGTGTGAAAAGAGCATCAAGGAGACCCAAAGAAAAGAAAGGCTTAGCTGTGTGTGTGTTTGTGGAGGGAGCAGAGCAAGAGAAAGAATTCCCATATACCCAGAGTGCACCTTATAAAGTGACGGTGGGCTTCATAGTTGGAAAGGACCTTCCTCCGGACTCTGGAACTCACCAATAGACCTTTTGGTAATGGGAGGTACCTACACACCCTCCTGGGCTTCTAAAGAACATACCTCCTAGGCATTACCTCAAAGGAGGCAATTCTTTCTAGAGAGGATCTCTGAATTGCATGAATGTAGTATTTTAGTTCCTTGCTAATGACAGGTCTCAAGAAGTATCCATCTGTATTGCAGCTATTCTCTTGATGGCAAAAACTGAAGAACCTGAGTCTAATTAATTATGATCTACTTACGCATTATAATTAATATTAATTATGTTAATTAATTCATTAATATTTCCTGTGTCATTTCCTGGTTTGGATACAGTACTGCAGTTACCTGTCAAAGTTCTCAGTGGCTACTTGCTATAAAAATGATAACACTAACTCAAGAAAGCAGGTGTCCTTGTGTTTATCATGGCATTGTTTATAATAGCCAAGATAATAAAGCATTCTATGTGGCCACTGATGGATGAATGGAAAAAGAAGCTGTGGTACTCTTGATGGTCGAATATTACTCAGTCCTGAAAAAGGAAGCAACTCCTGCCATTTATGAAAACCTGAGTGGCCCTGTAGGGCATTGTGCTACATTGAAATAAGTCAGAAAAAAATGTTGTATCAGCTCACACCTAGGCGGGATCTACAAAACAAAATATGAGCTCACAGAGAACAGGTTGATGGCATCAGAAGCAGGTTGTGGGAGGTGGGCAAAATGAGTGAAAAGTGGGTCAAAAGTCACACACTGTTATAAAATAAATCAGGGGACTGAAACATTTTGCATGTCAAGTTTAGTTAGTAATACTGTATTGCATCAAAAACAAAAGCAGGCTGGGCACGGTGGCTCGTGCCTGTAAGCTTCAGTCTACGAAGCGGCTGGGGCTAGGGATCGCAGTTCGAGTTCCGCCTGGGACTCGTAGTGAGACCTAGTTCCAAAAAAAAAAAAAAAATAGCTGGGCGTGGTGGCGCATGCCTGTAATCCCAGCTACCTGGGAAGCTGAGACCATGGGCAAAAATAGTGAGACCTGATCTCAAAAAGAAAAATGAAACAAAATAAAAGCTTAAACAGGAAATACAAGAGAAAAACCCAGAAACCAACAGAGTTGCAGAAAGAAGGGATGGTTAATGATTCCAAGTGTATCAAAGGATCAAGGAGAAAAAGGATTGAAAAATGTTATTACAGTTGGCAGATGGAGGACAGCTGATGGCTCCTGATCACACAGATCCCTCTGACCACTGAGGACAATGTGATGTGTCTTAGGGCTGTGATATTAGAAGCAGACGTGAAAGAAGTGACTAGAGCTTCACTCACTAAAGCCTGTTCTTTCTACGATGGCATCTGCATCTCACCCCTGCCCTGCTCTCTACTTGTCTGTCTCCAGGTGTGTTTTCTTCTCTCTACACATCACATTCTGTGGTCATTGCCATATTTGATCTCATTAATAACTGGAGAAATTTGGAATGTACACCCTCACAGTTTGGGGAATAGGAGGATGTTCCCGCAAAACAGGAATAGGGCAGGGGATTGATTTTGGTTGCTGGGTGACTCTTGGTTCTTGAACCTTGATAAGAGCCCACTCTAGTCTCTTCATGGTTGACTTACCAAGCTCAACTCTTCCCCAGAGGATACAGGAAATCTGAGTACCACAGGGAGTTAAATACTAAGCTATGAAGTGAACCAGGCAACATGACCTGAAACACCAACATCAAATAACATGAGTTCAAATGGGACTCATTCCTTCACCCCCAGAAATTTCTGATATCATGTTAATTTTTGGTTTGTTGCCATTTTATTCTCATTAAGGACAAACCCTTCACATGTTCAGCATGCCCTTCATTTTTCTGTGCATGAATAAGGTAACAAACAGCGAGATTGGACTGTTTTTTCCCCAGTTTGGTGTAGGCGGATGTTGCTGCATGTTAGTCAGAGTCTTCAGATTGCTCTTTGGGAAAACACGAGGTGGAAGTTAAAGGCAAATAAGAAGATGAGCAAACGTTGCGTTCTGAGTCTGTAGTGGAAAAGCAGGTTTGCACCGAGCTTTGATCAGAGGAACAACGGAAATCTGACCTCACGTCCGATTGTAAGTCGAATGGTTTGGTGTCTCGTATTTGCATGCCTTCTTTCTGCGTTTCTCTAGGGGGAATATCTTGATCCTTATCTTGAGGCTCACTGTCTGGCAAGGGAACACTTTTAAGTGGCTGGCCTATGCGTTGCCGAGCTACCATGTGAGCACCTTGGACTTCTTGGAACAGTGCCTTTTGCTGTAGGAGTTCTTTCTCTAGGAGGGCTTCGGCTTGCCAGGCTCCAGCCCCCACATTTAGGGACTGCTGCATTTTGAGTTGCAATTCCTGTGATTTCCAATCTGTGCTCTTCCATCTTTCACTTCTCAGGTCTTGTAATTGTTGCAAATCTTGCAATCCCCATTCTTGGTCTAGTTCCCTTGGTAGTTTCTGCTCTTCTTCCTGCTTTTCTGTGACTGGTAAGTTTTCGGTTTTGTCATCTTTAGCTGGCTCTGGCTCTGGCTCTGGCTTCGGCTCCGGCTCTGGCTCCGTCTCCGGCTCCGGCTCCGGCTCCGGCTCTGGCTTGGGGACTTGGACTTCATCTATCTCTGCCTCCTCTTTAACTGTCTCACTTGGGAGTTGTCCCTTGAGAACAACTGGGGCCAGCTGATCTTTAGCTTGCTCATCTGAGGACTGCTTTTCATCTTCCTTTATTGAGACAGGCTTTTCTACAGAGTGTTTCTTTGGGTGTATCTTGCCTTTGAGATGATGGTCTACAGATTTCTTCTTTGCTGATTGTGAATCTTTGCTTTTATCATCTACGTGACCCCATTTTGCTGATTTTCCGCTGTAGAGTTCTTGATGTCTCCAGTCTTGAGTCAATGACATGACTTCTGACTCAATGTCTTGATATTCTATATGAACAGCTTTTCCCTGGTCATCACATAGGATCTTTTGTACTTTTACATCTGCTTGCTGCTCTGAATGTTGTAAACTATCTGATATCAATGCCATCTTGGTTTCAGTGACAACGGTTACTGGCATTGATTGTCGTTGGTTGAGTGTATCTTGGGAAGGCAAATCTTGGGGTACAATGTCTTGGGATGCTGTGCCCTGGGATGATAGGTCTTGAGATCCTTTTCCTTGAGATGTTATATCTTGAGATGCTCTGCCTTGAGATGTTATGTCTTGGGATACTCTGCCTTGAGATGTTGTGTCTTGGGATTCTCTGCCTTGAGATGTTACGTCTTGGGAAATTCTGCCTTGAGATGTTGTGTCTTGGGGGAAACTGCCTTGTGATGTTATGTCTTGGGATACTCTGCTTTGGGGTGTTCTGTCTTGGGATGGTCTGCCTTGGGGTACTTTGTCTTGGAGTGGCAGCTCTTCAGATGGTTTGTCAGAGAACAGGGAAAGAGACCTTTTGATTTGGGATTTCGAAACCTCAGTTAGCAATTTTTGTACTGATAGGGTTTGGGCTGACAGGACTTCAGATGATGCACCTTGGGGTGGTAAGGCTTGGAGTGGTGTTTGAAACGTTGGAACAACTTGATGTGGCAAGGCTTGGTCCTCTGATAACTGGGTTTGTGTTTTTGAAGGTTGTTCAGCAGCAAGTAGTAGGTCTTCATCATTCATTTGTTTAGATTTATTTTGACTTCCTGACAATGTTTTCATTATTGTGTACTCAGAAGATATTTTCCCAGTTCCTCCCTCATAAATATTTGAAAGTGGAAGTCTACTTTTCCCTTGCTCATTTGCCAAAGTTATGGAAGGCATATAGTAATTATTGCTGCTTTTTTTCCCTGCTGGTTGGAAGGCAAATGGATTTTTTGAGAGCCTTAACTTGTAGAAAGTATATCCTCCAAAGAAAACAGGTTGTATGTTTGTTATTGAATCACTCCTGGATGATTCTTCTAAAAGCTCAAATTGTAATATAGCATTTTCATCTGTAACGGAGAGTTCACTATCTTGAGCAAAATCCGAAGGCAAAAAAAACACAATCTGTAAAACCAAAGGGTCAGGAAAACTTTACTATCACAGAACCATGACTAATTTTTTTTTCTTTTTGCATTCCCACATTATTTTAAAAAATAATTTATTTATATATAGCTATATTTCACATCATTGTGACCCCGCACATTATTTTTAAAAACTCACTGTCTTAAGAAACTAGATGGGAAATAACATCTAGATGATGAGAGAGTAAACAAATATTACTTTCACCATCAAATCGCCGATTTCATTTTAAACAGGTCTTAAATACCGAATTGGAGAATTTAATTATCTGAAATATTCTTTCCATAATAATATTTAAAGCTTCTAAGACATTTCAAATGATCTACTGGATGCTCATATGCCAGAGGCTGCAAGCTAAGACCAGTCAGGACTCATGCTGTGGATGAAGAACACTTCATTCCACTCTGTCTTCAGAACACAGAAGATGGAATGGCATGATTGACCTCTGTTGGGATGCAGGTTCTCCTTTCTTCCAATATTTACCCTAAGAGACCTTCCTTAGGAGATAACAGCAAGTTCATAAGTGAATCCCCTGTCCCCACATATTCCACAGGAACGAATGTTTTACCTAATCTGATTTTGCCTGAGCCACTTTTTTTCCTTATCTGAAGCCTTTATTTATATTTTTTAGGTTTAAAAATTTGTTCAGTTTATTCCAATTAAATAGAACAGTCAAGATTTAAAAAAATGCACATTTCCAATATTCAAGATATAAAAACCTTAACTTCCTAGTAAACTTTAAGTTTTTTTTTTTTTCAATCAAAGCAACATATTACCTCTAGGCAAAGAGTCTACTCTTTCAAGTTTCTGGTTAGCTTCAAATGCTGCAGGCAAAGGAGTAAGTTCCAACTGTATGTTGAAGTTTGTGTTAGATATTTGTTTTTTTTTATTTTTATTTGTTTATTATTTATTTCTTGTGGGAAGAAAACAAATAAGTATACATATTATAATACCAAAATTACAAAATTATAAACCATGCAAAATTATATACTATTTACTCATATGTGTGATTTAAAAGTTTGAAATACCACAAGAATGATAAACATCAAATCCAGTATACTGATTATTATTTCTGGGAATGTATAATGGGGAATAGGATAGAAGAGATGTCCACAGAGAATGTCAACTATCTCTGTAATGGCTGATTTTTCTTAATTTAATTTTTTTAAATTTTTTTTAAATTTTTTTAAATTTTGCATATAATTTTTTAAAAAATGTGTGTGTGTGTGTATATATATATATATATATATATATATATATATATATTACATTATTGTGCACCCCGGGTTTTTCCCCATTTTCCTAACACCTGTTCACCATCCTGCTCTTTTGTGTCCTCTGCCTCCCCTGCCTTCTTCACCCTCCTTCTCTCTCATCATTCCACCCTGTTGGGTGTTTCTAATTTTTCTTATTTGTTTTTCCCTATATCTGTCATATAATTATCTGAAACCTTTAAAAGGGTTTGCGAAGTACATTAACATTTGCTGCTTGGTTCATGCTTCCAATTAGCCCTCAGCTTCTGCAGCTGAGCAATATCTCTCATATCCTTCCTTGTACCCTGCGCCCCAGCTCTTTACACTCCCACGTTCAAGTTTATGATTTATTGATCACCTACTAGATGAACAAGATTCGGGAAGTCAAATAAAATTCAGTGTTGGTTTTTCCCATAAGGTGCTTACAATGATGTTGTTACATAAATAACAACAATTATCATTTTGTAAATATGAATATGGGAATTGGTACTGAATGCATTATGGATATTATGATCTAAACCTGAGAGAGACAGGTATGGCTTCACAGAATAGGTTCAGATGAATGAATAGGAATTCCTCAGGCTAAAAGGTAAAGTGAAGAAAGATAATATATAATTTCCAGGTAGAAAAGTAGAAACAGTGGGCCAAGAAGTGCAAGGTGTGGTACAGCACAGTGTGAAGGCAGATAGGTGATTAGGTATTAGTAGATGGTGTGCTAGATACTAGAGATGAAATGTTTATATTGTGTCCTTGTTGTCTTGTTGAAACCTAAACAGTGTGATTTTATTTTGAAGTGGGGGCCTTTGGAACGTGAATAGTTCCTGAAGGTGGAGCCCTAAAAATAGGATTAATGCTTTCATAAAAAGGCTCCATGAGATCCCCCTAATCCCTTGAACCTTGTGAGGAGAGAAGATGGCTGTTTATGAACCAAGAAGTGGGTTCTCAATAGACATCCAATCCACTGATACCTTAGGGACTTGAACTTCTCAGTTGCCAGAACTCTGAGAAATAATACTGTTGTTAGAGCCACCCACCCAGTCTATGGTATTTTGTTATAGGAGCATGAATAAACTAAGATACTAAGCTAGGAAGTGTGAACTTTCCTTTACAGACAAATTAGATCCATTGGAATGTATTAAACAGCTAAATAGCAGTATCTGATATACTGTTTTATCAATGTTTCCAATTCTTTGCAATTTTTTGAGAGGGGTTACTATTACAAAATAGTCTGCTGATATTTTAGAAGTCTACTGTGTCCTTTATGAGTTTTTCTGGAACTATGATTAACTAAATGACCTAATAATGCTTACCTAGTCCATTCATGGCAAGTCTTCCCAAAACAAGAATCTCCACATTCTCTTACATCACCTATTTTCATTTTCCACCCTTCTCAGTGGTCATGTACCTATTTTTATCTTGGTTGGAGAACTAGTTATGTGAGAATAGATGATACTTTAAGGGATATTTATAAACTTTTATTCATTCCCAACTTCTTGTTTCATTTGAATTGCATTCATTTGGAGGTATGAATTATAGTTTCTATAACTTTATATAAACTCCTAAGTGCTACAATTTTAAATTTATTAATCATTAATAATAACTTAGTGATTGCCAGGTACTAGGTAAGGTTCCAAATCATCACAATTGTTCAAAAAGGATTTGTGATGGATAGCATCCCTTTGCATTTATTATATTTGCTTTACAGCTGAGCAAAAGGATAGTGTTGTTGAATGATTAACCAGAATCAGAGTGATGTATGAACAAAATGAGAATATTAATAAAGAAATATAAATTACAACCTGATAACTCCTGGAACTGAAAAGTAAACTAAAATATGCGCTAGACATGTTCAAAGGCAGATTTGAGTAGGCAGAAGTAAGAATGAGTGAACCTGAAGGTAAAGATGAATTGAAAATATTGGTCTGAGGTATAGAGAAAGTAAGTAAATTAAGTGAACAACTCCTTGGAGATCTGCAGGATTTCAGTATGCAGACTAATAGATACATTGTGGGGATCTTAGGAGGAGAGAAAAAGTGGCAGAAACAATATTTGAAGAAATAATGACTTAAAATTTCCCAAACTTTATGAAATACATAAAGATTCAAATCCAAGCAGTTCAATAACACAAGGGTGATAAACCCAAAGTGACCCACACCAAAACACTTTAGAATAACTTATGAAAGCCAAAGATAAGGAATTTGAAAACAGTAAGAAATGGCTCATCACATACAAGGGATCTTCATTTTGATTGTTTTTTTTTCTTCTGTTGCTGGCATGTTTTATGATATTTTCCCCAAATTGATAAATGACTTCAGTCAATTTAAAAGCAAATTAAAATATTGAGTGATCACTTCATTAATTCTCCACATTTTTCTCTACTGACATAATCAAAGAGTGTTAGGAATTCAATTTTATTTATAATCACTGCCTCAAAATTATAACATTAACATGCTGTATTAATTTTGTGGAAATCACTAATAATAAAATTAAAACTTCTGCTTAAAATTATTCTATAAAAAAAGAGATGAGTGTATGTATATCTGACATACATATATCTCAGACCAGGCTAAATATTTAGACATATGAAAGTGAATTAAAGATGACCCTGTGGAAATATCAGCTGCATTATAAAAATTTTAAATAACTCATTTATATGTTAAACAATCTAGTGGAAACAGTGGACGTTTCAAGGACACATCATTTTAATAAATTAGAATACTCGAATGGAGAACTTAAAAATAAAAATTATATATCTATGTATCTGTATATATAATACATACAACAAATATATATTATATATACAGATACATAGATATTTATAGCAATAGAGAAAATATTGTTCTGAGAATGGGCTCCTAACAGCCTTACCAGATATCATTGAAAGTCCAGAAGAGATAAAATGAGGACAAGCATTATTTGGGGGAAATAATAGATATAATTTTTACAAAATTAGTAACACAGAAACTCTCAGAATCAATAAACTTAGATAACTCCAAATATGATTTACAAAAAGAAAGGCCCAAAACAAAACAGGCATATCTATACACAGTCTATAAACAACTTATTATCTTAAGCCAAAAAGTACTCCACAAAATATTAAAACATTCAATATTTTTCTTTATATTATGTAAAGATGTGAAAATCTCACCTGTGGTTTAATCTTTAATTAAAGGTTTGCTGTCATTTGTATAAATTCAGTGAGTATTGTGAAATAAGTAGGGTGGAAATTTAATTTAAAGAATTTTTGGTTATTAGTACCATGACATATCTGTCAGAAACATTAAAATAGTTGAAAAAAGCCAAAAAGAAAAATTAGAAAGAAAATTCCAACCAGAAATGAAAGGAGGCAAATTATTGTAATTCTTAGTATTTGAAACTTCAGAGACAGAAAGTTAACATTAAAAGCAAGACGATGGAGAAGGAAAATGTTAATTAATAGTAAAACACAATGAAAAATAACAAAAACATTTGAAAGAAAAAAAAAGAAAATAAAATTTTAAACTCAAAATTCATACTTAATAGGTCACACTTGGGTTTCAAATTATCAGTTCCCCTTACCAATTTTAAAAGCTTATGCAAATCAATTCCCAATTTAAAACCAGATACAATTCCCATGAAACACATGAACATGCATCCTTTGAATAGCATAATTCCATTACATTGAATTTTTTAAAAAATATTGCTTTGTTGTTTCTGATTGCATGCCTACTACACCTTGACAAGCCCTTGGAGGGGGAGGGGAATGAAAATGTTGGAGAAAATATATGATGCAAAACATTTCATAAACTAAGAGTTAAGAAAACTATGACTGCTTTTCTTATATTTTACCTCCCTCCTACCTAGTCTTTTCCTGTTCTAGTTTTCTTTTTTTTAATTTTTAAAAATTTATTTATATATATTTCACATCATTTCAGTTCCTGGGGGTCACCCACCACCTCCCCTCCCCGCCTGCTCCAGCTGGTCCCCACTCTCCCCTTGTGCAGTTTCATTTGGTTGACCATATAGTAGTGAAACCATTTGGTTTCTGTCCCTTTCTATCTGGCTCATTTCTGCTAGGATGATTTCTTCTAGGTACATCCATGTATCCATAAATTCATCAAATTTGTCATTTTTAATTGATGAGTAATACTCCATTGTGTATATATACCACGTCTTTTTCATCCACTCGTCTGTTCTGGGGCATTTGGGTTGTTTCCATGTCCTTGCAATTATAAATAGTGCTGCAGTAAACATCCGAGCATAGGTGTCCTTTTGTACCCACATTGAAAGCAGTATGGAGGACCCTCAAACTAATGAAAATGGAATTACCATTTGACCCAGCAGTCACACTTCTGGGAATCTACCCAAAGGAGACTTCAGTTTGATTGTTAACCAGTTTCTCATTGGAAATCCTGAAGACCAGAGAGGGCACTGAGGTTAAAGTGCTTATAGAAGTACTTATAGAAATTCTCTATCTGGGACATTGTCAAAAATAGGGAGAAACTAAAACATTCCAAGATAAACAAAAGTGAGGGACTTCTCTATCCCTAGACCTGCCTTGAAGGAAGTGTGAAGGGAGTCCTTGAAAAACAATAAAAAAAACAGGATAGGAGGCTGCCTGCTGCCCGGGTCCTGGCTCCTGGAGCTCCCTTGCCAGCCGGGTGAGTCCCCCGGGAGGGGGGACAGGGTGGGGAGAGGAGGCACCACCCGCCAGTAAGTGGCTGCTGATGGTCAGCCACTTACAACTGGCCTGGGCAGTGCTGGGTAGCCCCCAGCCCCTGGAAGCCAGGGGCATGGAAGGGCGTGCAGTGGTCTGTCGGCCCGCCCCTGCGCAGGCAAGCGGGAGGGGGGAGGGGCAGGGTGGGGGAGGGCCCCTTCCATCTCTCTCTTACTTCTTACTCCAGCTAAACTTCAGAGGAACCAGAATATGTGCAACGCCAACCCCAACATAGAACCGGTGAGGGACCAGGCAAAAGTCCTGCAGATGGACAACCAAGTGAACCAGTGCATGTAAGACCAGAAAAACAACCGTAGAGACACGATGCCACCATGCGCACTTCTGCACTCACAGGGCCAAGACCCGGGTCTTCATTTTGGAGATGTATTCAAGGAGAGCAACACACCCTCCCCTCATTACAGGAGAAGAGAGGATGACCAAAGAGGGGATAATGGGCCTCACACCAAAACTGCAAACTGAAGCAGAGGAGATGACCTTCAAAGGCCACTCAAGAAGCCTGAACTCACAGAGAAACTTCTTGACCAACACTGGCTGGAGGCAAGACCCCTTAAGTCCGACACGAGAGCCATAAGGAAAAGCAGCAAAGCAATGGAGATGGGATTGGATTGGAGAGGATGGCCTGCATCAAGAAAACATGGACAGATCACAAACGAATATAACCTGGCCAGCCAACACAAACTTGAAAATCTAACAGCAAGGTTGCCCTGGACACAACAACGCAGTCCCTCACCCAGAGAAAAGACACTAACATAGGAAAGAGACTAATGGACTCAACACAGCTAATAAACAACAAAGAGTGGGATTTGAGAGAATGGAAGGGGTACCAGAGGGAGGAGGGAGGGGAAAAATAATGATAACACAAAGGTTGTAACCTAAAGAACAAAATAAAATAAAATTGCATATATATTAAAAAAACCAAAACCAACCAACCAAACAAACAAAAAGAACTAGGTAATAACTCATATCCATATGAAGAAATATTTCTAATAATTACATGAGCAATTATAAATAATGAGTGTTATTGTGATTTTGTTTTGTAGCCCTACTTTTTATTCTTTATATAATTTAAAAGACATATAACAAAGCAATCTGTAATTTGGCATAAGATTCATAAAGATGTAATCCATGATGTCAATAACAAATGCAGGAATGCAGTTGTATAGGAGCAGATATTTTACAATTATTGAATTTGAGTTGCTATAAATTCAAATTAGATTACTATATCTTAAACAGGTTGCAAATATTACCCTTATGGGAATTACAAAGAAAATATTTATAGAATACACATAAAATGATATGAGATGATATGTAATGCTTACTACAGAAAATCAACCAAACACAAAAGAAGACAGTAATGAAAGAAATGCACAAAAAACTGTAAGATGTACAAAAACAAAAAAAAAATAATAGAAGTAGTTCATCTTTATCAGTATTTATTTTAAGTGTAAATGATTAAACTGTACACAAGACAGAGATGGACTGAATGGATAGAAACAAAAGAGAAACATGATCCAATCATAAGCTGTACATATGAGAGACTCACTGTATATACAAAAGCACAAATAGTTTGAAAGCAAAATTATTGAAAAGAAATTAATGTAAATTTAGTAACTAAAGAAAAGCTGGGAAGCAGTAAAGTTTTAAATTGAAAAAAGAGTATAGTAGACAAAAAATGTTTTATGTTAATAAAGTTCAATAGTGTATGAAGAAATAATATTGTATAAGCATATACAATAGTCTAGAAGAACAAAGAAAACCCATATCCACTCCTAGGTTAATGGCTAGACAAAAATGTGTTCTGTACACAAAGTGGAATGGCATTTGCCTACAAAATGAAATTTGGGCATATGGTACATCATGAATGCGCTTGGAAAGTGTTGTGCTTAGTCAAATGGGCCAGATACAGCAGAAGTATTATATGATTTTACTTTTGTAAGTTATAAGGGCATTGATTATAGAAAATGGGTAGAAAGGCATAAAGTAGAGTAGATCTTATCCTGAACTGGAAAGAGTAGGAAAGGGGGTGATACTGATTTATGTGTTGGGATGATAGAAAAAACCAGGGCTATCCATGATGATGATGGTTCCACGTCGTTATGAATGAATTGAATGCTACTCAATTGTACCCTCACAGATGCTGAAAATGGTAACAGCATGTTATGTATTTTACTACAAGAAAAAAGAATTACTCTAAAGCCACAGAAGTTAAGACAGTGTGAAATATGTGGAAGGATAGACAAGAAGGTCAGTGGTACAGATACAGCATCCGAAAGAGATACAAATAAAAGGTCAATTTTTAACAAAGGTGTCAAGGTAATGGAGAAAACATTGCATATTCAACATAGTGTTGAAGTAACTGGTCTTCTCCATGGGGATGAAGTGTGCATATATACCTCTAACCCCCCTCACAACTGTACACAAAAGTTAACTCAAACTCTGCTGGAGACCTAGACATAAAAGCTAAAAAGAACTATGAAATTTGTATAAGAAAATAGAGATAATTTTTACGATCTTGAATCTGGGCAAAACTTTTTTAGAACACTTTTAGGACAAGCCATGAAAGAAAATAAAGCCTAAGTGGGATTTGATAAACACACTATTGAAAGGAATTTCAGAAAGTGAAAAGATATGTCTAGACTGGGAAAAATATATAAGGTATATACAATATATAATGAATAAATGTATGTAAATAGATGTATATATGAGAAAAGGACTTGTATTAAAAATCAGATCAGTTAGTCTCTCATGACTCAATAAGATAAAGAAGACAGTGCAAGTTAGGTATGAAAGCCACATCTCAAAAAAAGATGCAAGTGGATAGCAAGCAACATTTGTCATCAGAGAAATGCAATTAAAACCCTCACTAGATACCATAATGTACCCACTACAATGGCTAAGTGACTAATACAACCGACAACTCCAGGTGTTGGTGATTATATGGAAGAACTGTACCTCTTGTGTTGCTGAAAAATGCAAAATGGTACAGCTACTTTGGCGAATTATTTTGCATTTTCTTATAAGCATCCACTTGCTCTGTGACCTACCAATGGCATCCAAGATATGATACTCCAAGAGAAATGAAAACACATATCCACACAGAGATGTGAACTGCAGTGTTCAAAGTGAGCAAATAGATGTGCAATTAAAACTGCCAATAGAACCAAAGCATAGAGCAAGAGAGGGGGAGGAGGGTAAAATCGGGGAAGGGGGGAAGGCATAAAAGATTAAGCTATTTCACCAGTGATAAGGTGGTGGGAGAACCCTGGGGTAGAAGACAATGATGTAAAAAATATATGTATATATAATAATGATGTAAAAAATATATATACATATATGTACATATTTTACAATGATGTAAAAATATGTGTATATATATTTATATATCAAATATATATTTATATATAGGAAATATAAATATATATTTATAATATGCAAATATATATTATATGTATTTATACATGTATAAATATACATTTTAAGATATATATAAAATATATATTTTTACATAAATATATGTATATATACATATACATGTGCAATAAAATTATAAAATAAAAAAGAGGAAAAGAGAAAAAAAAGAAGTAAATGGATAAACAAATGGTGATTTGTGAACCATATGGAAAACGTTGGCTCATGGGTCAGCATGGATGAAACTTTGAAACAGGCTTCTGAGTGAAAGGATCCAGACACAAACCGCATTTTTGATTCCACATATATGAAGTTGGAGAAAGTAAAAACTAGGAAATGACCCCAATGACTGCAGAGAGGTTCCGGGAACCTTTCAGAATAACAGGAATTCCCTAAATTTTTATGGCAATGCAAATAGGTGCATACAATTTGACAAGGTTCATTGAAGAGTACACTAAAAGTGGGTGCATTTTGTTCTTTGAAAATGATAACTCTATAAAGTTGATGTAAAAAAGAGAGAAAATACCCAACAAAGCTTGGGACTGGTGTTGTTATTTAGAGGGTGGAATCCGGAGCCACCTGAATTAGAATTCTGTTGTCCTATGATGCTGGAGGGGCTGTCTTTGTTTCTTAGTTATTTCCGAAGGAAAATAAACATGCTTTAATAGTTTTGCAAGTTGGTACTTGGTGACTGTGTAAGCCTGACATTGTAAGCGCTCGGGACATGTGAGCTACACTGATGAACATAAACAAGTGTCCCTGTGAAATATGTCCTTTCTCTGCCTTCTTTCTGGAGGGGAATTGTCTTACTCACCTTTCTGGCCCAGCTATAAATGAACTCCCCCTGTCACAGTAATAGAGGTCCCCATTGTGTGTGGTCTTTTAAAAATATTTATTTATTTTTATTAGTTTATTATTATTATTATTATTATTATTATTATTATTATTATTATTATTTTTAGAGACTAGGTCTCACTATGTTGCCTGGGGTAGTCCTAAACCCACAGGCTCAAGTGGGAGCCTCCGCCTCCCAAGTAGCTGGGATTACAGGTGTGCACCACCACATCTGGCTTGTGTCTGGTCTTTCGTCTGCTTTAGCAGGGAACTGAGGTAGCTGTGTCTGGACAGAGGTGACTGCCAGCAGCAGGTAGAGCAAGTAAAGGATGCACAGCTGCCTCCAAGGGTGGCATGAACCTGCAAAGTTGAGCCCACCCTGAACTTCCTAAATCGAGAACTTTTTGTTCAGCTTCTGAACAAACTGCTCTCCCACTAGTTAGCAAGAGGTCCCTTTGGAGAGCCCTTGCAGGAGGTCCTTGTTATCACATTGAACACACCTCGTTTGACCTGGTCCAGCACTTGCTTCGAAAGGAGGCGATCGTCACAGAGATGCTGAGTTGCACGATGCTGATGATCAGTAAGATGGACAAGATCCCCTGCAAATAATGAAAATCAACATGTGGAATTTGGGATGCTAGCAGACCATTGCCAAGATAAACACTGAGGACCAGTTATACTATACCACGTGGGGAAAATCATGCTTTAGATGCCTCCGCAGCCACTGGTGACTGAAAGAGGTTGAATTTTCTTCTCATGTCTTTCTGCTAAGTCGGAGTAAAAACCATTTCTAGGAGTCAGGTGTCTCTCTTCCATGAGGGGAAGTTAGGCAGGAATCCGGTAAAACATGCTGTCAGGTGGGCTACCAGGTGGGGCTTTGGCTTAAAGTCATGTGAAGATAAGAAACAGCTTGGACTAAAAGCTTGGACTCTGCAGCCAGACAGAGCTGAGTAGAATTGGGTCCAGAGTCCACTAAACCTTGGACCAGTGGCTGAGTCTCTCTGAGTTCCTTGAAACACACCCCAAAATGTGGTTATTCCCATTTGTTTGTAAACCTGAGATGTAGGAAGAGTTCACTGTACATTTGCTGCTTCAGCTGTTGAGCAAGATCGACCTGGTGTTAGTTTCTGTGGGACTCATGTCCCATAAGGCAGACACTAACAAACTAGACCATTATTTAGGTAGCAAAATGGTGATAATTACTATGAAAAATATTAGGGGCTCTGTACCCCTCTGACCAAGTCTGCACTGGGAAGGGATGACGCTGTAGCCGGGAAGGAGCCTCTGAAAGAAGTGCTGTTTATGGCTGGAACTAGAGGGGTACATGCCATAAATCAGGAGAAAGACAAATCTCAGATGACTGCGCTTATACATGAACTATAAGGAAACAACAAAGGAACAGATACAACCAAACCAAACAAATGCAGACTTGAGAACTGACTTGAGGCTTCTGTGGGGAAGGGGTGGTGAATGGTGGGGGACAAGGGATGGAGTGGATCCCATGAGCTGTGGTGGAGGACTGTGGGTGTCTGTCTCAGTGGGGGGTGCTGTGGAACACACATCTGAAGAGGTGTGATTCTATCCCCCTAAGTCCTATACAGTATTGTAAACCAATGTGACCTCAATGACAATGAAAGAAAGGCATTAAAGCTGAGGTTAAGAGTGAGGAGTTAATTGGGTAGGTGGGGCAGGATAGGCAGTGGGCTGGGAACCACTTGAAGCAAGAAGCAGCTGTGGACCTGGATATTTGCCACATTATGGAATTCTAGGAAGTGGCAGGGGTGTAGAGTGGGAAGATGCAAGACCTGGGATCATGTTGGAAAGGGAGGCAGGTTAGCCACTGTGATTCTCTGTTTAAACAAAGTCATTGAGTCATGTACTCAGACTGACATTTTTAAGTGACTGTGCTCACGGTGTAGACAGCCAACGGATTGGTCTTTAGCACAGAAGTCAGCCTAAGAGATAAGCGTAAAGCGTCCTGTTGTGGATTTGTTTTCTTTTTTACAATTTATTCTACACTTATTAATTTTTTTCTTTTTAAATAATTAATTAATATATATATATATATTTCACATCTTGTATTCCCGAGGGATCACCCACCACTTTTTTTCTACATCAATGTAGACCCCACAGTTCTCCCACCAACATATCACCTGTGATCCATTCACATAATTCCTTGTGTTCATCCCTCTCCCATCTTGCCTGCCCCCTCCCTTGCTTAAGCCTCAGTTCTATGGTCAGTTTGCTAGCTTCCTTGATCTTACTTGGCTCTTCTATTAGCCTTGACAATGTTGGGGTCACAGCAAGGCATCGTGAAGCCACACATGTGAGCCCTTCAGAACAGATTCCATGTGTAGGGGCCAATTTCATTGACCCCACCCTTACAACAACCCGAGGAGGTGTTCTTGTTATCTTTATTTTCCACAGGAGGGAAACTGAGGCTCTGCTAAAATGTCAAGCCAAGGTCACAGTGTCTAAGGGACAAAACTAGGATGGAAATCCAGGCATGGTAGATCCTGCCTCATCTTAACTATCATCCCACAATACCTTGCTCGACAATCTTCTAAAATGCCCATGTGACTTCAGTTGTTGGAGCCAGAAGGAATGAATCGATGTGGCAGACACACTTAGCAGATGAGTATACATGTTCAGAGCACAGGGTCAAACCACTTACATTGAAGAGACTCCTGCCAATGACACATATTTCTTCAAGAGAAGGCCTCTGGCAGTACATGTGCTGCTGTTTGTAGCTGAAAAGGGTTAAAACAATGCCAGCTATAGCCACCAAGGAACTGATCGTCATGATGATACAGGCATATTCTCCCTAGAAAACAGTTGAGAATCCAAAGAAGGAATAAAAGTCAAACCAAGCCAAGTTAAACACCTTGCAAGAAACTTCCAGTCCTTTTTCTTTTTTACAGATGAACTCCAGGAGCCATTTGCTCAGTCAGCTGGGTGTGCTCGAGAGGCTGACATGGAAACAGTGATTCCTCCAAGTCCCAGGACAAAGCACATTTTGGGAGGTGCCATGGAACCAAGAAAGTGAATGGGTGCTTTACAATTAATGTGAAGAAATGTTCATTTTATCCTATAGCATCTTTCATCATCTGCTAGTGAACTGGGATGTTAGAAAATACTCAGTCTGGTGACCGGATCTGGGAACTAGGATCTTAGAAAAGGCAACTAGTCTCTTGGAATTTCAATGTTCATCTTTCAAAATGAGAGTGATGTCAGCTCATCATAGGACAGCCTCTAAGTCTTCATTTACTTTAAGGCATTTTCACATTGTGCATAATGAGGAGTCAGGCACTGCCTTGTACCGCAAAGGCATGAAGACAAATAGGCTCCCTGAGGTCCTGCACTCACCTCCAGGGACATTCAAGCACCCACCAACCCCATCACTGATGTATTTACAGGTGTCAGCAAATTTGAAAGAGATTGAAAAGTTTCTTGACCTCAATATCCAATGCGGAACGTGTGAGTTCAGATGACCTCATCCGGTTCCCTTTACTTAGTCCTATTTGTGTATGTGCGTGTGTGTGTGCGCGCATGTGTGTGTGTGTGTGCGTTTGAATTCCTTTGAAAGTATGAAAACATCTTACTCTTCTCCTCCTACTAATTCCAGAACTATTACTGCTCTTTTAAAGGTTGGAAATGGGGACACGGGGGGAACGCCCCATGCCAGTTCAGCAGATATTTGCTCTACCTGGATTGTGCTGTGTCTGTTGTGGTAGACAATGCAATGATGCCTTTACACACCTTTCCTATCCAGGAGCAGCTTGTGGTTTAGTATGGCAGGACCTGAAAGCATACCTATGACTCAATGTTCACCCCAAACCCAAATCATCACAGCAAATAGGCATTTGGGCAAGAAATTCACAGGGGCATGTGGCTAGGTCCTCTCTTTCAATCCTTAATTCTTTGCTCTTTCAAGACTGGGTTGGCTCCCATTGGACATTTAAGGAACTAAAGATTCCAGAAGCAATCCCTTGTGTGTATTACGTTTTGCAGTTTGCAAATAATATGCCTACACTTAGTCTAGCCTCGTCTGTTCTGCATTAGTTTTACAATGAGGGAAGATCACTTCTTATACCCACATCACAGAGAAGTAGGGGTCAGAGATGAAGGGACAGAAGTAGTTCCTACAGTGGGTGGAGAGCTGGGCTGGGAAGACAAATCTTTGGAGGCCCAAGTTAGCCCCGCCTGGGACCCGCCGCTGTGAGCAGAGAACCCAGACAGGCAGGGGCAGGTCCTTGGACATTCCTCAGCTGAACTGAAACAAGTCCAGAGAAGCAATACATTTAAGGCTACGTTTGTGTTGCTGTGTTTATTTCTATAGGTAAAGAGAGACAGGGACCCATCCCCACAGCACTCCCTGATGGTTTATAGTTCTCCCTGGAGACCACAGCCAGAGGAACATAAAAACAGAGTTAAAATGCTTTTGAGAAAATGCTCCCCTCCCCAGGACCTTAAAAAAATCAGCACAGTTAAGAAGGGAATATGGACATTGGATTATTGCGTGCCTTTCACACGGCATCACTATTTGGTTTGCCGAGCAACCCTTCCAACTGCTGCTTCCCCATCCAGTTGACAAAGCCATGACCATGACCAACAGCCAGGAATCAGTTCTGGTGGATCTGACATCAGGGCCACTCTCCTCCAGATGGCGGGCAGGTCCCAAGCCAAGCCTCCTCCATGCTGGGGCTGGAGGTGGTGGGTCCTAGGATCTTGGAATCAGCTTTGATTAGGATAGGGTTTGCCTTAGAGCAGTGCCTTGAAGAGGCACATTGGGCTACATGAGATCATTCTTGGTTGTTGTGGGAATTCTAGGAATTTCTGTGCATTACAGGAAGCTCAGAAGCATCTCTGGCCTCCACTCACCAGGTGAGAACAGCAGCCCCTCCACTCAGCTGCGACAACCAAAAATGCCTTCAGACCCAGCGGGTGTGGGTGGGGGTCACTCCCGGTTAAGAACCACTGCCATGACCGAATCCAACATTGCATAAAAAGTATCATCCATCATGACCAAGTGGGATTTATCCCAGGGGCACAGGGATGGTTCAACATTCGAAAATCAATCAACATAATCCACCACATCAACAAAGAGAAGAAAAAAAATCACATGATCATATCAATAGATGCGGAAAAGGCATTCGATAAAGTTCAGCATCCTTTCATGATGAAAACCCTGGAAAAAATTGGTATAAAAG
>PVHY01010668.1:0-50923 GCA_004024945.1 Uropsilus gracilis
CTAAGTAATCATGGATTTCCAAGTAATAATGGATATGCTTTTGTCATGTTGGCTTAATTCTGCCTTTTCTAAAATTTCATGTAATTAAAACATGGGAAATATTATATTGTCCCTGGTTCTTCTTACCCAACAAACATGTACCTAAAAATTGTGCTTCCCCCAACTTCTTATTTACTCATTTCCCTTCTTTTCTCAGCTTGTTCTCTTAGCATCACATGCCATTTCATGCTCTTTCAGCATACTCATGTTACTGTAGCTCATTTTTATTTTCACTTAGATCTAATGTTAGTTCACCTAACATTAACATTTTGAGTGCTAGTTCTAAGTAATACATAGTCATGTTTGATAATTATCAATGGACTAAATGTCTACATTTACCTTGTCCCCACATTAAATTTAATTAGGTACTTATAAAAGCTCCCATATCTAAATAGCTGGCATTTTGCATTTCCCAACATTTCCATTGTTACCATGACTTCACGTGAAGTGGCTCTGCCAAACCAGAGAAAATATTTAGCCCCATGAATAGATCTAGTAGTACTTTAATTTTAATAAGTAGCAATTAGATTTATGAAGCTGTTCCTCCCACAAAACTGTATTATTTTCATTCTCCTAATTACTACACCCTAATTGTAGTTCCCCTCTGATAAATTCTCTAAATCCAGAAAACATGAAGCTATGCTAGATAATGCAGTAACTGGATTAACAAGAAAATATAAAAAAATATAATCAAGATGGAAAAGAAAAGTTGATTATTGTTTCTACAGATAATGATAGGCAAGTATGGTACTTTTCAACTTTCAGGACATCAAAATTACTCTATGGAAATTAAAGTTGTTTTTTGTTTTGTTTTTTTTCTTGTCAAGTCATATCAATGTCCAAATTAGCAGCTAGATAATGTCAATAGGTAACCTATCTTTTTTTTGCTACGTAATTTGTGGAATAAACTGATGTAAGGACAGGACAAAAATCTCCCAACAGTCTGGATTCTTCTCCTCCAGCTGGAAGAGTAATCAAAACAGCATCAGATGGGGCAGCAAATGAAAAAATCAGCTTAATAATATACATGTGGAAAATTTACATGATTGTAAACTCTAAAGGAAAATGAAGCAGACCAGGGATAATTATCTTGGGTATTGGGAACTAGTACAAAGTGAGAAAGCAAGACATTTCAATTTGCAGACACTTATTCTGAGAGTAAAGTTGAGGTTCTTAGAGAGGACATGTTCCCTGGTGAACCTACAACTTGAGGAGTACTACCAAACTATATCCTTCCAGGTCATGAAAGTGAGAGCAAGTGATAGATCATTTGTTTTGATAAAGGACAATTAAAACCAAGACAAATTTTGTCTTAGCATTTTGCTCTTACATAATCTTCATTCCTTAAATAAAGGCACTAAACCTCCCAGGCCCACCACTCATCTTGTGTCTATCAAGGTAACTGGAGGTCTATCTTGGGCTAATTAAGAAAACATATCTGACTTTTACAGAGACAAGAGGGCTTGTTATTTGAATTACATTTTCAGATGTAAGCTATGAGACATAAACATTCATTATTTACTAATATTTAATTGATTTAGTATAATTGTTTCATGCTCTACATTTGATTCAGTCTCTAATAGACTTTACTGATAATAAAATGAGATGGGCAAAGAAACTGTTGAAATGCATGGAAAAGCAAGAAGTGAAAGTCATAGGTCTGTCTTACAGGGATACAGAGTGAGGAGAAATTAGTTATAAATATGTTTACATGTATTTAAAAGTGAATTAACTATTTTAAACACAGCTGTTCTTTTTTAGAAATAATTCTTTAACTTGTAGCTCACATATATGTTTTCTACACCACACTATTTTCTCTTTCTTAATTTTCCTTTATTGATTTTTTCTAAGTAGATTACTTTTCCACATAAGTTTTAGAAGTACTTAGATGTAACTAAACATGTCCTCTCTAATTCTGCTTTAATGTATACAACAGAAAACCTAATTGTATTTATCTGTTTTAAGAGAAAAAGATCACCACATATCATCTCACAGTTGTTATTTCCTGATGATGGATTTGAATTATTAGCATACATAAGTTATTTCTATTATTAATAGCATGTTAAGATTAAATATTGTGCCAAACAGCACAATTTGTTGCTCATACTGAAACTGGGTATGAAATAAAATGAAGGTTTTTTTACTTAAACTCAGATTAACTCTCTTTTTAACTCTATAACTCAGACCACCTCTCCCTGCTTTTGCCAGACACTCAAAGCTACTAGTAACATCCTGTAGGTAAAATACCTTTCCAGACCAGTCATCTTTATTTTGTAGATTTAGCCAATAGTCACTTCTCAGCTCTCAGCTCCAGACTGTAGAAAAAAAAATCTTAAAAAAACACAACTTAAACTTTATACTAGTTTGCCTCAATTACCCTCTTTTAAACTTCCATATGGTCTTTCCACCATCTCCAGCCTTCTCATTATAATTTTAAACCAAAACAAGACTCTCAGAGTGTAGACTGATTTATTACTAAACAAAGTGATTCCTAATTACTGCAAAAAGAAACATAAATAAAACTCTGATTACTTTGACACTGTCCAAAATCTTTCTCGACATTGTCCAAGGTCTTTTCCCTGGATTGTTTAAAAACCCTTAGTCTCTTAATATTGATCATTTCACCAACGTCCAGTCAGTCAGAGTTCATCTTCACATGTTTGAAGACATCTTCCTTTGGCATTCTCCTTTGGCATACTCCAACTCTTCTAGGCTGTCTTTTTCTTGTCCTTCTTCAGGTAGTAAAAAAAATCTCCATAGTACCGGAACCAGCAAAGTTCATTTTCTTCTCAGACCTGGCTTATGCACGGCCTCTCCCAGACACAAGTCAAGCTGGGCAAAAAAAACTCCTACATGGAGTTCAGATCTCCAAATTTCCTTAGCTTCCTTTAACACACACACTCTTAGCCTGGGTCAGCCAAAGGCTGCAGGCCCCAGGCCTTGAACACATGACCAAGCTCACATGGCTCACATCTTCATCCTTCAAGCTCACATGGCTCACATCTTCATCCTCTCTGACCAAAATGGCTTAATCCTTTTCTTTGTTCCAACCCTCTCTATAAGTGCTTATTTCCCACCAAGAAAACTCCTGAGGTGGGGAGTCCAGTCAGACAAATGTGCTAGTCAAAGTCCTACTCAGCTCTTAGTAACATTAACAATTTTAAAGCAAGAGACAATGGCACCCAGAGTGAGGTGCCCCCTATCATTTCAATGAACAGCACTGCCCATAAGGATTCAATACTTTAAATATTAAAAAGAAATAACAAAAGGTCTTTTGAAATAAGGACAGTCAATATTCTGTTTCTTTTTTTATGAATATAGACACTAGAAATGAAATAATGTAATCTCAAGTACTCATTTGTATGTAAAAACAATTTGTATGCAAATACCATTCTTGCTTTTATGAGAGTGATTTCTTAAGGAGCAGAGTTCAAAGTAATCTCCAATTAACCTTTAATTGGGAAAAATAAAATTCAAAAGCGTTTAGTTTATTGTATATTAAGAAAATACAGTTGCTAATTTGAAGTGGAAAAAGTGTTATAGTGATAAACTTTTAAGATGCAAAGCAGAATTTGCATGCACTTTTTAAAACTAGGACATCATCTAAGAGAAATTTAGTTTTTGATTTATTTAGTAAAATTATTTTTTGTGTAAAACAATTCTCTTATTTGTACAATGATGAAGAAATATTAGTAAACACATGAATGGCATATAGCATAAAGTTAACGTGTTCTTATGAGATGAGCTTTTAAACGGTCTTTAATAATTTCATAACTTTATCCTGAGAAGGAAAATAATTAAAGATAAGAATAAATGTTTGCTGCCTAAAACATTCACAGTAGAATTAATTATATAGCTTTATTTTATACTTCCATCACCATTTGTATATATTTCCTTTATACTTTCGTTGTCACTTAAATGTCTCCTTAGTAGAAAATTAAATTCTTTTTTGTAATTAAGTTTTTGCATTATTTTTTTGTTTTTTTAAGTATTCTTGCTTATTCTTTAACAGTACTGAACTTCTCTCAATTGTAGTCTTTTTAATTTTCGCACTGCATAAATACCCACAGTCATCCAGCACACCCTCCTCCCACCAGTTCTCTACTCTATCCTCTGTCTTCCTCCTCCCCTCCTGAGTGACAATTATGCCTTAATAATTGATTTATTGTTTTAATTAAGATTTATACTATAAAATACTATTTTATATTTTTCATTTACAATGATTCAAAGAGATTCATGTATATTTCAGTCCCATTTTACCTGGGAAGAAATTGAAATACAAAAAATTTAGCAGTTTGTCCCATATTAATATATGTTAAATGACAGTGTCAAGATTCAATCCAAAGCAGTTTGCATTTTTAACTAGAAGGCACACTGCTTCAGTGATCATATTCATTTAGTCCACTGAGTATCTTTTGGCTAAAAGAATGTCTACTAATTTTACCATTGAACAATACTAGTCATCACCTATTTTGTCCTATTGATAATACATTTTTGATATTATATTTTTCCTTTTTGTCAAGACACTACTGGTAATTTCTTACACAGCTTTTCAAGCATATTAGCAATGGATTTTTATCTCTGCTGAATGAGTTTAACTTCCAAATTTTTACCAGAAAAAAATAATTCTAAATTTAATATTATTAACAAAACTGTAAATCCAGATAATATAGTGAAGATGTGTGATAAAAAGGGATATGTTACAAGGCCACTGAGTTTTTGAAACAAAAGTATGAGCTTTTATTTAACAGCAAAATCAAGAGAATGCAGAATGAGCCCTTCAATTTTCTTGAAATGCTGTGATACTGAGGGCTATTGTTGCAAATATTTATAGGAATAGTGGCTTAATCAAGAAGACCAGTGTAAACCTTAAGTATGAGTATCCATAATCTGTTATATCCAAAAGGTGAGCTATGTAAACATAACCTTTTCTGAGAACCCCACCCCTGGTTTATGCAAAGTCATCTCCTTGGGCAGGAATCTTCTGCCTAAATTTATAGTCACTATTTTCAAGATAAAACAAAGAGTTAAGGGTAACAAACCTTTCATCTCTACTAAGATACAGGCATATCTTTAGGTAAGGACCATTTCCACCTAGAATCCCCACCTAATTAAGAATAATTATGTCCTTAATGTCAATAACTCACCATTCCTACCTATATAAACAATTCAAATTTGTGTTTACTGGAAGATTTTTTTACTAAATAAATCTTTTGGGTGCTTTTGGGGCTTTAATTTTCACTTTCATTATCTAATAAAATCTGTCTAACTACCATGTGACTATTTTCAGTTAACAGATGCTAGGTCATCAAGTGAAAGACTCTTGGACAACATTCACTGAAATCTATAGGTTGCTTCCCGAGTGGCATTTCTCTCTAAACAAAATTGTCTCATATAGTACCAACTGAACAAGAAATATCTCTCTTTTAAAAAAGCAGAATACTAAGGACATTTAACTACATAACTAAAGTTTTAGTCCTTATTGAAGTGCTATTTTTCTCTAAAAATTGATTATTCTTTTCCTTTATCTTGGATACTGTGATAGGACACAATCAGATGAAGGCTGGAGGCATAGGGTGAAAGAATTCACTAGAGACAGGTTGGTGAAAAGAACAGAGGAATTTGTTGAAATACACTGTATAGGGAAGTCAAGGGCAAGACAGAAGAGGTCTGCTGCCCAGAGAGTTCCAAAACCCAGAGAGAGAAAGTGAGATAGAGAGGCCAAGTTAAACCTCTTATTTGGTTTCAGAAAGTATTCCTTACTGGCTACAGTGACTGAGTCAAAAACAAGGACATAACTTTCAGTCTGAGGTAAAACTGATGCAGCTCCCTGAGGAGCAGAAGTGGGGTTCCTTTCTATTCGGGACACTCATCACTCATGATTATGTGGACTACCAGACTCTTTTAATCTGTCTTTTCCAATTTGCAAATAAACCTTGTACAAAAGTTTGATCTCTGATAACTGCATGGGCAGAAGAACCCTCATTGATTAAAATTAAAAGGGGTGTTCCTCTTACCCAGTAGCAATAGGTCTAAAAACAATAAATCAATACTGAAATAAATTTCAGAATTTTGTTATCAGTCAAGAACTGGCAACAGTGGTGGTGGTCTTAATCTAGATGTAATCAAAGATTATAGGGTATGATCGAATGACTCTAGGCTGGGCACCCTGAGGGGAAGTTAAGCCAGGGTCTTCATATGAGGAGGAAGTAAAGCATGACCCCAGTATGGGCAGTGTTATGCGTTCATAAAAATTAGGCATTGCCATTAATTGTGTCTGAAAAACACAGAGGCCTTCTTTTACTTTGTTGCAAATCCCTGATGAGGAACAGAAAATGAATCCCCAAGAGGGTGTGCAGTGGGAAATTTGAGCCTTTGGTTTTCAGAATCAGAGGAATAAAAAAAGGGAGTAGAGGGAGATAAAAAGAAAGGAGCAGAGACTGGGAGACACAGACTTGGGAAGAAGAGTGGAGGTGAGTTCAGAGATCTCTGATATTTTGTCACCTGGAGGAAAAAAACCCAGAAGATGAGTCTCCCAGCATTCAGGCCTTGGAGGGTTGAGAGCTGTGTGAAGATGGAGGAGAGGTGACCCTGATAGAATGTTGAGCCATCATGCAACCTGCAATAGACCCAAGCTGAACCTTGTGTGTTGGGATAATTCACCTGATGCTGATTGGAGTGATGGAGGACCAAAAGATAAGGAAATAACTTGGTGATTTCTGAGGTAGACTCTACACAGCTCCCTGAGGAGCAGAAGTGGGGTTCTTTTCTCTTCGGAATACTTGTGAGTGTGTGGACTACCAGACTCTTTTGGTTTGTCTTTCCCTTACTTGTAAATAAATCTCTATGTTTGCTCTTATTATTAAAGTTTGATCTCTGAGCAGCTGCAGAATAGGCAGACAGGTAGGAGAACCTTCAGTGACAAAAATTAAAAGAGGGGGGGTAGCACCCTTATACAAAAAAGGAACTTGCAGTAGGAGAGGAGAGAGCAACTTGCAAGGGAAAACCTGAGATCATGAATCTGGGACCCAGAAGGAAATTGAAGATGAAACAACTGAAATAGTGTGCTAACAAGCACTAAAATGAACTGAAACCATGTGCACACAGGACACTGAAACCGGGTCTAATCATACAGGCAGGCATCTGAAAACTAAACAGGGGAGACAAGTACTATATAACCTAATCAAGGGACAGTGCCTATACAGGTTACAGTTGGATTCTTCCACAGTTACAAGTGACCTTAGGGTTTATAGCCATGAGGTTCATTCCACAAGAAAAGCAGAGGTTAATGTAGGCACAGGGCCAGCCACCTCACTCAGCCAATGCCCACCATTCAAGCAGAGTGTTGATAATCTATCATAGGAGTGCTGAGGGCAGTACTGATGTTCAGCAGTGGTCACCAGAAGTGTACCACCAACATACAGCTGGAGTACACCAGGTTCAGGACCTCTGGTGCTCCAGTTAGGCAATGCTCTAGCAGCAGGACCATAGCCAGCTCCATTTTTCTTCTCCAGAGGCCTTCTCTTTTCCCTCGAGACTGGAATAGTTCTTCCATGCAAAGTTTTTCCAATACTCTTTTGCAATTCCTTCTCTGGATCCTCAAGGTCTTTCTGAGGTCCTTTCTCTGGGTCCTTTTTGCATGCCAGTTCTTATCTTTGTGTGTTTTCTCCACTACAAGTTCCTTCTCTGGGTTCCAGGTACTCCTCATCTCAGATTCTCCCCTGCAAGTTGTTCTCTCCTCTTGTAAGTTCCTTTCTCCTCTGCAAGTCCCTTCTCACTGTAGACCCTGGCTTACATCCCTAGAGTCTGATCCAATTAACAACATGATCACACCCTATAGAGTCATTGATTAGATTAAGAGCATCACAATTATTGCCAGCGCCTGCCTGGTAACATTTCAACATCCTCATATAAGCTACTGTTACCACCCATAAGTGTTTAGAGACCAATTATTATTACCAAAAAAAAAAAAAAGTTTTAATTTAGTTCTAAATTTAAAAAAAGGATAAATTGTAGGGGTAGTTTGATAGATTCTAAAACTAAAGGATTTTATAAATAACATTGCAGTTTAGATCTCTATCTATATTCTACCTAAGTTAAAATATGCTTTGAATAGATTCTTCTTGGGAATCTCTAAATTGAGAAATTTGCCTAAGTCCAGAGTAAAAACTTTAAGATGATTTTTGTCTTATAGGCATGATGATGTGGGCCCTTCTCCAGAGCTACAAATATTTTAACAATAACTTACTGGTCTTTTCATTTCATAGTTTTGCAAATGGAAATAAAAACAAAAATAAATACTTAAAGTAAATAAAATCATTCTATATCTATGCATGTTTCTATGTATCCTCTATGTATGCATGTATCTATCATAAATATATACATATATGTATTTATTACAGTGACAAGTTATCTCCAAACTTACCAGTTAAAAACAGTAAGTCTTTATTATATCACAGTTTCTGTGAGTCTGGATTTCTTATACATCATAGAATAGTCAGGCATCTCAGGCTCAAGAACTTAAATAAAACTGAAACCAAGTTATTGACTAATGCTGTGGTAGTAATCAAAAGCTCAGTTAGGGAGGATCTACTTACAAAATCATTCAGATGACAATCAGCAGATCTTGGATATTCTCTTACTGTTGACTGTAAGCATAAATTTTTTGTCATATGGATTTCTCCATTGAGTCGCATATAACCTTCCAATAAGAATGAATTTAAGAGACATTCTCCAATGCAGAAGTCATAGCATTTTGCAAAACTTAATCAGAGAACTGACATCCCATAACTTTTACCACATTCTACTCAGTGGAAATGAGTTACTAAGCACAGTTTGAGTTCACTCTGTACAGGAGAAGATAAAAGTGTTGTAATGTCATTAAATCACACCTTTGTTAAATGGGCTTTTATATTTTAAAGACTTTAGGAGATGAAGAGCAAATATGGATTAAGAAAAACTAGTTTGAGGGTTCAGAAATACATTTACCTTTTTTTCTACTTATTTCTAGACTTCCTTGAAAAAACTTGCACATTTGAAGAGCTTGACATATTGCAATCAGAGCATTTTATCATGGCTTTCAAAAAGAAATTACCTCTAAATTATGCAAATTGCCTTAATCAACTGGATAAATATGAGTGTGAACAAAACAGCAAAGTGTTGTTGGAAATTCATTGATATGCATGTTATGATATTCATCATTCTTATTGTTATTGAATGGCCAGTGAGAGCCCCAGAAAAATATTGGTTTCTTCTTTTAGTTTCTGCTCTCTGGTATTTATCTATGCTTTGTTGTTTTATTATTACAACTGTCAGTCAATTTGACAAAAATGTACATAAAGTCATGAAAAATAAGTGGGTGTAATGTTGTTTGTTGACTGATTATGTGAAAGAGCAGTTTGGCAAATTTTATAGTTTTTCAGTTTTACTGACAAAGAAATTGACCTAACATTATGTTTTTCATATTAAAAAGAGAAACATAGAACACACTTTTTAAAAAGGAAACTGAAACAGCAATCTAATCATTAGTAAAGAAAATAGATTTGAAATCATTGAGGAGCATACAGAATAATGATAAAAATGGGAAAAACATTGTTTTACTTTTACAGTGTATAAAATAATCATTGAAACTGGATAAGAGGTTATTCATTATTACTTCCAATTAAAGAATGTGAAATCCTCTAAAAAAATTGCAAAATATTATTTAACATCCTCTTTCCCATCCTATGGATATTGTATTATCCAAAAACTATTCCCTGAAATAAATATTATATTATTCTTATATGTACTTTCAAATGTGCCTTATTATGCATCTAATCTTATTTCTGTGAAAGATTTTATTTTTGACCTGAATTTCACAATTTTACATTTTATCTTAAAGTCATACAAAAATTTGTATGCAAAGTTACCAATTTATATATTTTCTCCAATTTTCAAAATTTTCACATGCTTAATTATTTTACAAGGCACTATTTTAGTTTGTTTTGTATTTCAGTAGTGCTTATCTTTATGCCACACAGTATTTCATTAAGATTAAAACTTTTTTAATATCCATAGGGAAATATAGTACTCAATAATGGCTTTGAAGTTTATTAAGTTTGCCTTCATTGGTGGTCTTAAAAGATAATTTTAATTGGTATAAAATTCTGGATCTAATTTATTGGCTTTAATGTTAGCATACTAACACTATTTCTACATCTTGCAACACTAAGGGGATGGGAGGAATATAAGGTAAAGCCTTATGTTGGAACAGAAGAAAAGAATGACATTAGAGAGATTTAATTATTCTCAGGTTTATATGTGATTGGAATTAAAATATTATGTTACTTCTACCAGGGTCATGAACTCCATATATAACAAAATCATTTCTCCATTTGGAAAAAGCTTTCAAATATGTGTCTTTCTTGAGGGAACAATCATGTGTTCCTACAGCAACTTATGCATTATTCAGACTAACAGAATATTTGGAGATAGAGCCCTGACTCAGCAAATTTTATCCAGCCTTCAGCACTACATAAATTACCTGTGCATCTCAAAATTACTACTATTGAATCTACTTCTTAAGAGTGCATTTTTCATATTATTTTTGAAAAGTATTCACTTTAGGAATAGTCTTGTTTCTTAATTTGAGGTTTACATTCAATACTTCAATTATTAAAATAATAACAAATAATAAAGTAAATAATTTAAATGAATGTTTTTAAAGAAAATAACCATGCACTGAAATATTTTCTCTTTGAAATTTGATTAAACATAGGATATAATTTAAAAAGAGGAAAAAGAACAAGGAAAGTTAAAGAGAGCCACAAACTTACAAAGCAGAATGTATAAATCTTTGCAAACACTATTACTGACTTATTCATTTAGCAATTTGCAATTATCCAGCAGCATTTTGCAAGTGTTTCCTATCTTGTGGGATTGTCTTAAAAGTCCACTTGACAAGAGAAATAAAAGATTTTTGTAGTTGTGAGATAAGGAATCAATAAAACAGTTTTTGTTTTTAACATAGGACATTTCCTAAATTTGCAGACAAATCACACAGAACTTTTAACCACAAAGATCATCTTTTCTAAGTCTTAGTTCATTCTTTATCTTAAGCACTGATTGGTGTATAAATTGATACAGGGGTAGTAATGTACTTGAAAACTGCATAGGCACCAAAATGCCCTGATGGGAGGGTTCTGAGAGAAAGACACATGAGAAGGAACAAGAAGCTCCAAAGGGCACATAAAAAGGAGCAATGAGAAAGGAAAAAAAATCAGAGAATGACAGACTAAGAGAACAGGCCCATGTGTTCTGCCAGGGGATGGTCCCTGGAAGAGTGAGCTGGTGGTGGCAAGGCACCATGGTAGGAGAGTGGCCAGCAGAAGAGTAGCCGGTGTGGAGTTGGATACCAGAATGGCATACTGGGGGTGACCAGGGGCTGTTGAGGATAGGCATGATGGATGTGACCAGAAACCACCAAAGGCGGGTCTGGTAAAAGGAAGTACTTGGAACTGCAGTGCAATAAGGTGGCATATTTGGAAAGCTGAGTTTGCATCAGATCTGTTGAAAAGTTTGAAGAGCCTTGAAGAAGTGGAGCAGTTTGGAATGTTGAAGAGAAAAGAATCAAAGAGAAGACACTGGAGAAGGACTGGACATTGCAGGGTGCCTGCAGGTTTGGAGGGGCACCACCTTGGATATGTGTTTGGGACTTTTGGACTAAATGGTACTTGGGGTGAAATATCTGGCCCTTGGGACATTAAGGACTTTTCATTTTCCTGGTTGCATTTTGTCTGGCAACTGCATACACACAGGTAGCACGAAACTGAAGGAAACTGGCAGAAGCCACATTTTAAATGTGATGTGAGGCTTCTGTCCCACTTTTGACCCAATTTCAAGATCTCAAGAGTTTCCGTACTGGTTTCAAGTTTCTGGCCTTGGCTTCTGCTCAGTAAATCACTGATCTGAACCTTATCAACCTGAATCAGTGGTACCATGAAAAGGCTTAATTTTAGCATCAAGTTCTCCAGCAGCTCCCCCAAGTGTCTCCACCACTCAGTTTAGAAAGCATGAATTAAGCAACTAAACAGACTGTAAAGCAGCAACCTTTACTAAGGGTGTGACAAGTCAAATAAATAGTGGGATAAGTCACATTAGTTCAAGCAGAGATTCCCAAACCAGCATTTTCCAAAGGGATCTGGCCATCCCTGTGCACCAAGACAAAGCAGTCTCAGTATAATGGAACTTTGATTGAATCCGTGTCCCTAGGGCGAGGATAAAAAGAGATAATATTATCCCAATATAACATCTAATGTTATCATACTCTCCTGGGTACATGTCCAATCCAACATGCTCGGCCCAAAGCAGGGCCGCTGATGCTCCAAATCTGTCACAAATCTAAGGAATCTTTTGGCGGGGGGCCATAGACAAGGAGTTCTGAACAGGTCTCAGAAAACTGAGACAAAAGGAGCAGAATCAAAGTACAAATCCAGGTGGTAGCTCCCATTATCAATTCACTAACGTCTCTTTCTCTCACCCAAATATCCCTTTCAAAAGTCCCTGCATCTCTGTCCTTCATTTGTCTCCTCCAAGACCTTAGCTCAAGTTCAAAGCTGGTATGCAAACACACACTTATTATTCACATGTGCTCCCTTATGCCCACCTACACTCAGGATTATATAGCTTCATCTTACCACTCAGTTCCAATCCTTATTTAGTAGGTACCTTGCCCTCTAATGGAAATGGTTCTAACGCTGCAATGCCCCTGAAATACAGACCATATTGGTTCCTAAATAGTACTAGGAATCCAGAAAGCCTTTCTGAGAGTATGTCTGGCTGGTTCAAGTTGTAATGAGTGACAGTAGTCATTCAAGCTAATGTGTGTCTTAGGCTATCAGCTTCAGTAGGCCATTTGAATAGGAATGTAAGTTAAATGGGGTTTTATAACATCATTTGAACAAGAGAGTTGAGATTGTGGTGTCATGTTTGTATAATATTTCTACCCCTCTAGTCTCAGAGATGACCCTCTTTCACCTTATCACTGATGGCAGGGAGAAGTTGCTAAAACCAAATAAATTCATTTTTGAATTATGTTTAGACATATAAGCCTAATTTACTTTGGTTCCATAATAGCTTTATATAGCTTTATTAACAATGAGCAAAAGACTGAGGAAAGACAATGATCATTTTGAAAATCTGCTTTCTTAAATCAATATTTTCAAAACTGAATATTTTAAATTTTTAGAGTAATTTAGCTGGTTTGTATAACTTTGCTATTTTAAAGTATAATTAGCTTGAATTCTAAGCAATGATCCAACAGATACATTGATCAACCTGAAAAGTTTACACCTGTTCTTAAAATTAACTCCTTCTATAGGTGAGATAATGCACATGGATAGTATATATTACATGCTCATTACATGTTCAACATGACCATAAATGATAACCAAAACAAGTCATATAAGGAATTGCTCTAGACATAGAGATGCTAATTTAAAGCAATGTGTGTGTATGAAAAGTCCACATACTTAAAGTCTAAAAAATTTCTTAATCTTTTTCTTTAGATACTATTTGACAGTTTTTATTGTAGAAATTTTGAAACCTTAAGAGTATATATGTGCAACTATATTTGATGGTCTGTGATATCTGTAAGTAAAGACAGAATATAGAACACATTTCACGACTGCAATACTGCAAACCAAAAAAAAAAAAAAAACTGAATAAACTGTCAAAATGACTTTTATCAAAGGTAAAATGGCAGGATGGAGCACATGTAGCCTAACAGAGCACTTTATCTTACAACCTGCAAAGTGTTTAACAATAAATCCTTTCTCATCCATGCAACAACAAATCTTGTAACTCCCTGTAGTTTAGCAAACAAAGACTATGGCTCAGACTTTTTATTTACAAAGCATAGGTTTTAGCTGGCAGAATTTGTAACCTATAAAAAAAATTAGATGAACCTGCTTGGAACTATACTTCAAGACTTTTTCAGAGTTATATGAATTAATTTCCCTCTAATTGATGCTGTTGCTGTCTGTCTGAACAAAAACTAATTTTATGAGAAAACCATATATTATTATACAACACAAACAGCTTATACTTTATATTTATGTATACATTCTTCAAGTTTTCATTTATGGAGTTAAGTTTTAGATAAACTCAAACTTGGCACAAAACAAAATTGTCTTGAAGTCATTGGGATCATGATTTTTTTTTGGGGGGGGGATTAGTAGCAAAATTTCCATAATAAAGGACAATTTCTAAATATGCAAAGTAAGAGAGGGATGAGTACAAGGGATCAAGGTGACAGTTCATGGGTGATAAGGTGGTGGGAGTACTATGTGGTATATTATGATGAAAGAATAAGAAATATATATATATAAGCAATAAAAATTTAAAGATGCAGAGTTAAAACTAAGAGTAGGAAATTACTATTTTCTCTTTGAGAAATAGAAAATCAGAAGAACCTACCCTCTGAAAAAATGGTTTACTCTTTGTTTATTAACACATTTCTGTCCTTGTTTAGATAGAAAAAATAAGGGAAACGAGTTAGATTCACTTTCAGAACAACCTAGCTGTTAACATGAATAATTAACTAATAGCTCTTTTTGATTATTTGCTTTATATAAGTATTATTTTTAATAAAAACTTGTGATCCTATTAGAAATATTTATGTGTTAAGGATGTCAGGCATATCTACTACAGTCAGATCACATAGCTTACAACTAGTCACTCAAAACTTTCTTGGGTTTTAAATCTCATTGTCTCATTGTCAACATTTTCATGTTTTTTAAATTGTTAGGGGAAAAAAGAGGGTATCTTCCCACATATGTATGTACATATCTAGTCAATGAAATGAGACCAGAACTCTGAACCATATCTAAGGCATAAAATTCAGAATGGAAATGAATAATGAAATCAGTCAGAGAGATGAGATATTTCACAGTTTTTCCCTATTTTGGAAATTCAGATAGGAAGTGGAATAGGCTAGAGTGATCCAATAGAACACAGATGGAAAGCATCACTAAAGCTCATGCTCAATATCAATTTAAATAGTTACACACAAGTATAGCTATGTATCTGATATAAGTAAGTGTATTCACACATATGTCTATGAATCTGGAGCTCATATTTGTTACAGAAAATAAGGAAGTCCTCATACACAAACAAATATTGAGTTATGTCACATTGAGAATTGCCAAGGGGGAGAGATAAAATGATTTGAGTACACAAAATAAATGTATTAAACTATAACTTAAACTACAAAATTAAATAACAAAGAGTGGGGTGTGAGAGAATGGAGGGAGCACCGGAGGGAAGAGGGAGGGGGAAAATATATAACAGAGAGGTTGTAACCCAAAGAACAAAATAAAATTGTTTATATTTAAAAAAAATAAAATAAAAATAAATAAACTACAAAATTGTCTTAAATGCTAATGAATATAAATAAATTATTGAGTAAATAAAATAAACAAACCTGTCACAGAAAAATTCCAAAAAAATTGTATAGGTACCACATTATAAAGAGAGAATTTAAAGTACCTTTAGTGTGGAATGTACTATGTACTACTTTGTACATAGTACATTGTACATAGTACATTCCACAATGTACATTGTGCACATATGTACACAAACTAGTACATAGTACATTCCACAATGCAAATTCATTCCTTCTAAGATTACAGTATGTAATTGGAGAGAAAAAGAAGACTAGCTTTATAGTGGAGAACCTGACAAACACCATTTCACCAGTCAAAATTAATATTAAGCCACTATCTTGCTGATATTATGCACCCTTAATATAATATGATGAAAACTTTTACCTTCTGATTTTCTTCACTAGAAGGTATACCTCAGTTTATAAGAAAACATCAGATATATTCCAATACAAAAAAAGTCCTACAGTACACTTAATCAGTACTCCTCAAAACTGTCAAAGCAATTGTAAGGAAGTCTGAGAAACTGTTGCCACTACACAGAAACAAGAAAGAAATGACAACTAACTATGTGATATGCCAAATGACATTTTAGAACAGAAAAAAGAACAAAACCAAGAATTAACCATGGGCTTCATATGAAAATATATTCCCATTGTTTCTTTAATGGTAGTAAATAGACCATATTTACATGTTAGGGAAACTATTGCAGCAATATATGGGACTTGCCTGCAATATTTAGTTAGTTTGCTAATAATCAAAAAAATCCTGGGATTTTGGTTTCTTTTTAAGTCAAGGTCAAATATGAGTTGATATAACACACAGCAGTGAATTTTAAAATTATAAATGTGCTGTTTGTCATAAAGCAATTTTTCTTAATATATTGAAAATTTGTCATGGTAAAGTTTATTTTTTGTTTATTGTTTAGTGGCTACTAACAATAGCCACATCACTGAGGTATCAGCATGCATTTCTTTCTATATTCAATGATCTTTTCCCCTCAATGGAATTAGACAATCAGCTTCAGGTAAAGTAAGCATTCAGTATTGCTTGTGCAAGTTAATTAAAAAGAAATAATACAATTTTATATAACACTTTACTAAAATTAATCACTATCTGTAATTAGAATATGATTTGTTGAAAGCAAAAAAATTAATCTTTAAAATAGCTAAACATAAATCTATGTTCCGTTCCACACATGTCACTATATTTGTCAAAGATATAAATCTGTCACTAATTCTTCCATAGATCTATAAACATATAGGTCTTAACTTCCATGCTAAAATCACCCTAATACTCTGAATATATATTTTATCAGCAATTAGGCCACTTTTCAGGGAGGTATTAGTACTTTACATTCATTAAATTACTTTTCATAGAGACTAACAGAAGTAAAGAACTAAAATTTTAGTTCTAATACAAGACAAACATTCCAGTGTGCACATTTCATCTAAAACAAACACAAAAAGCATAATAAAATCCAATTAACAAAAGTTATCATTACTGTGATAATTTGCTAGGCATAATAAAATGCCACTGAACTAGTGGTTAAATAGCAAACATGTGTTTTTTTATAGCTGTGGAAAAATCCAACATCAAGGCCGTGGCAAACTTGATTTCCTGAGACCACTCTCTTTAACATGAAGATGGCTCACCTCCATGTAGTTACATTGAGGGTAGGACATGAAAATGGAATTCTGGTGGAGACCAATAACTTAAATAAAAATTTTACCCCTTATAAATTAAATTGTTTTCTCATGGTTACTTATCAGGGAACTGATGAGTCCAATTTTATTCTTCAGCAAAATTATTTATGATAATTTTATGTCTATGTTATCTATCTATGTTAATAGATAATGTCTATTAACATTTTATTTTCTATCTAGTTTCAAATGTTCAGTTGCTGGGTAGTTTTTTCAATAACCATCAAAGATGGTCAAAGTAGTGTATTCTTTTTTTCATTAAACCAAACCATTTGACATTTCTACCCATCCTTCTAAACTTCCTTCTATCTCACTATTTTTTTATTCTAATCTATTTCATGAAAAAATATGAATATTTTCCATGGTCAGCAAGTTTCTCTAAAATAAGAATATTTTAGTTTTTAAAAAATTACAAGAGACTATCAAAACAGCTCACAGTTTCTGACCAGAAACCAAGTTTTCTTTTATGGCTACAGACAATAAAATCTAAGGTCATCATCACTGATAAAAACTGCAACAGTCATATTTTTTAAAGGTGTTGACTATATATTCTTTTAATATCTTTATGACAAAATTTTTCCTAATGTTATTTTCAAAACAGGCTAGAAAATAGCCATTGTTTTTCCTTCTGTCATTAATAGGAAATTATTTTTTTCATCAACAATTTAGACTTTATTCAACTTTTAAAGATATTGTAAATGTTAGGCTATGATTGCGGCAAATGTTGGAAAAAACTTGTTACAAATTGATGACTGGGTCCTCTCCATAGTCATATGTTGAAATCCTACCACTCCATGTCATGATATTAAGAGGTGTGGACTTATGAGGTGCTTAGGCCATGAGGGCAGAGTACTCATGAATGAGATTGTCCTTATTTTAAAAAGTATCCAGAACACCCCCTCTATCAGGCAAGAACCCAGCTCAAGTTTGGCTATCAATGAGGATAGCAGTTTCCACCAGAACCCAACCATGCTGGTAGTTTGACCTTGGTCTTCCCATCTATCAGAACTGTGAGAAATAACTAGTTTATTAACTAGTCAGTGTGTGGCATTTTACTAAGCACTCTGTAGAAACTAGAAAAACCTCTGTCCAGAGATTTTTCGTAAGTGAATCACACTCTGCATTTGAAATTTTTTGTGTAGTAAAAAATCCTTTTGAGTGAGAACTGTCTTTAAGCAGGTTGTCTTGCTTTATAGTTATATAATGGACTTAGGTTCCCTGGTGTGATTATTTTGTGTTAAATTATCAGTAAAGAAATATTTTTCTAAATTATACATATATATTCCAATATTAATTATGCAGATATATTTATTACTTCTGTGTGATATAAAAATGTTTTTTTAATTTATTCTTCCAAGTCAAGATAATTACTGTTGAAGGTATTATTTATAACTCAGTTACATATTCTTCACATTATATTTGTATATGAAAATTTAAGTTCTTTAATATATAATAGAACAATGAATGAAGATATTGCCATTCACATACATTATACATTATACATTATATGTACAAATACATGTCATAATTCTTAACTTTCCACTAATTGAGGCATTCTAAATTGCTTACCAAATTGCTATTGAAAACTTTTGAGCTTAATGAGCATCTTTAAAAACGGTATTTTATATCTCATTTAAAGTTTTCTTCAACTCTTAAAAAAATAAAAGACTAGAATCTTTAAACTGTTGCTTTATATATTTTGTCAAATTTGGAGAGCTTAATAATCCTCAAACCATATCATTATATTTGCCCATTAAAATTTCAACTTCAAGTATGTTTCAAATACTCCATCTATCACCGAACTGAAAATAACACATAATCATTTCAAAGTACCAAAGTAGTCAGCAACTTCAGGAGCTGTTCATTTTCTTAAACAAGATTAGGCAATGAACTGTGCATAGGACATTATGCATAAATATTAAGGTTTTAAAAAGTGCATTAGTCCTTCTTTGTCACCTTTCAAAACAACTTTTTTGTCACTTGACTGGCAGTGAATATTGATCAAAAGCAGATTATGATCATCCAGAACTTGTTTCACTTGATTGAATCAAGTAACAGCTAGCTTTCTTTAGTGAAAGATTATAAATAATTCGTGGGTATTTCACAAATATATTCATTCAATATGCCAATGAAGAATAATAGTGTATACTTGGTCAGTATTTCTGCTCAAGGTCATTCTATTGTAATAATTCATTCTGTATTTTTTTTAATTATTTTTATTATGATTTGTTAAAGTCATTGAAAACCATCATTTTGAAAAAAAATTACTATCAAAAGTAAAAATTTATCATTTAACAACCTATTACTTTTTTCAGGCATTCAAAATAATATTAAATGTTTTGATTTATATATTCCTTGGAACACTGTCTAGTAAATTGTAGTTGATTAACTAAATCATCCAGTACCAGGTTCTATGATCATAGTACCAGGTTCTATGATCTATGCAGACTCAGAATTTTTGCCTTTTAAAGGTTCTTATTATGCTTACCCATTCAGAAAAAAAAAAAATCTGAAATATTGTGTTTATTAACAAATCCAGTACAGTTGTGGAAACCATATCTTTAATTATCTGTAAAAAACATTTATTTGAGAAGTAGTAATTGTTCACTGTACACTTGGTGCCATAAGATGATGTTGAGAAAAAAACCACTGGTCCCTGCATTATTTGTGACAGGATAATGACAAGTCTGAAAGAGTCTGAATTGTGTGCAAAGTTTTTAAATAAATCATTCTTACGTCTTCTAGATGCTTAGCAGTAAGCCAAATAAACTTGAAAAGCTGTAATAACCACATTGACATATTTTGTTAAATCTAATATATTTAAGACCCCAATTCTACTTACACGTTATCAAATGAATATTGCCTCTTCAATTCTCCTCATACAAAAAGGACATAGAAGAGCAATCAAAACAATTCTTTACATTAATTTTGCAAATTTTACAAAAATATATGAGCACATAATTATGCTTATAAAATCCCCTGAGGTCTTTAGAACAAGTGTGAGGCACAAGAATAAGTAAAAGAAAGAATACAAAACCTAAGTTGTTTTTTTTTCAATGTAAATTCACTTAGCAAACAACATTGTTAAAATGCATTTCTGCTTAGTAGAGAAATGATATACTGTAAAGCAATAGAAACTGATTGCATAATCAGAAAATAATTCTAAGTAGAAGATACTTTAATTGCTCTCTAAATGATTAAGTTCAGCACTAGCCAATGTGATAGTGCTAGCAGATAAAATAGGCATTGCACATACAGATTGTTCTCAGAATCTAAAGAAGTCTTCAGAAAGTAGGAGGAAGAGAAGCGATCAGAAGATGAGATTATATTGATAGATGGGGTCAGATGACATCATGTTTGGTAAGCCACCTGAAGGAGTTTGGGAGAGGAAGACAGGTGACAGCACCAGGCAGCTAAGGGACTTTATGAATGTGATTAAAGTGATGGACCACGGAAATTCAGTCACATTTAGCTGCTAAAATTAATTTCCTAATTTAGTTATGAATTACTTTGAACCAGAATTGTGTATAAAGTATAAATCAAACATTGAAAATCAAATTGAATTTACCATATGTAATACAATTCTTCTGTTAATATTGTTACTTTTATCCTTGCCAATTTTTTTCAGCATTTACTTAAGCATGATTTTATTCACTTAAAATGCTCATTTACTCCAAATCTGTATTTATGTAATTTCAGAGCCAATTTTTGGGGAAAGTATTATGAAATCAAATGTTCATGAGCAAATTCTAGACAACTTCTAGTCTTTTGGTATACATTTTTTAATGAAGTAGGCATATTCAATTTGAAATAAAGTTTAAAACATATAAATAATATTACTTGCATACAGTTTTCCAGTCCTAACATCATTCTTTCAAGTAAATAAAGAGGAAAAGTACAAAATCTAATAAAATTTTATCAGTGAATTATTCCTTAGGCACAAGGCATGTGAGCAGACACCTGAATGAAGAAGTGAAGGAATGATTTAAGAGGTCACTTGGGAAAAAAAATCTGTTGGGTAGTGTGAACAGCAGATGCAAAATAGAAGACAGAAGTCCATTTAATAATTAAAAAAATGAGTCTGAAAACTCAGAACAAGAGGAAACCAGGAGATAAGCTCATGGAAACAAAAGCAGATAGCACTACATATTACATTTATGGATTTCAACTATTTTGAGGACTAGCTCGTATTTGCCTTGTGGACAATTTTAAGGCATCCATTCTTAAGAAAAAAATGTGACAGGGATTTGAGTAAAGGCACACTACATTGTGACATAAATTTTAAAATATAACTCTGGCTGTGAAGATAAATTATAGAAAAGTCTAAAATAACTTCTGTGTATTTCAAGAATAACACAAAAATTCAGTAACCAAAATATAAAAATGTCAGCATTAGTTTTCAATAAAAATGTATTTTATTATACAGCAAAAACAAGGACAAACCATTTTGGTAATGTCTTAAAAAACTAAACATCTCTTATGTTGTAACCCAGGAAGGTCACCCATATATTTATGTGAAATAGATTAAAACATCATATATACTGAAATTCTTGGCTCAAAAGTTTATTTGGCTTTCATTATTATCTACCCAAATGGTCTGTGTTTGGTCAGAGAGGTTGTGGGGAATGTTTTCTATCTAATAAATAGGTAAATCAATCATGGTATATCCACACAATAATATTCTATAAAGAAATTTAAAAATGAATAGACTATAGACACACACAACAAGGTACAACAACCTAGATAAAACAATTGCTAAGTGACAGTAACAATAATCAATAACATAATGACAGAATGATGGAGCAGAAAAAGGAACAATAATATAAGGCAAAATTTTACCTCTGCTTTTTCAGGGTTTTTTAAGTTGTGACTTGTTAGTAAACAGATATAAGTCTGATTAATAGGAGTGTTCAGGTTTATATGTTTTTCAAGACATGAGAATATTCAGAAAGAACATAGATTTTCCCCAGAATGGTGCAATCTATCTGCTTTTATATTGCATTGAGTGAAAGAAGGGGCATTAATAAGAAAATAATCAAACTACATAGAAAAATTAAAAGGTGATAAAAATTATTTTAACAAAGTCTACTGTACGGAATATTCCTGGCTTTGACTCCCTGTTGAATAATATTTCTTTTCTGGTACAAAGAAGTCATCTTTCAAATGGACATTTTTATTTCTTGATTTTAAGAAGAGAGGATCAAAAAAAGTAGTTCTTTTATATCTACCTAATATGTCATTATTTTAGTTGTTACACCAAAATGGCATATCTGGTTGTAGCATATTAGATGAGTATGTTTAAAACTAAGCAAACTAAATTTTCAGATTATAGGAACAAAATGGCATTTACCAACAGAGAAGGTAGATGGGAGTGGCTAGGTTGAACAAATGGGATTAAACACAAGGTGATGAATGAATACAGCCTTTTGGTGATCATAATGTAGCATATGCATTATGTTGAACTATACTGTTAAGCACCTGAAGTCTATACAATGTAAACCAATGTAAACATTGTAATGTCTATATTATAGCATTATTTTTTAAGAAAAATTTTAAAAGAAACATTTTAAATAATTAGGAATTATATTTTTAAAATACTACTTAATATAAAAGTCTTTTTAATGATATGTATTTAGCTGTACCAACATTAATTGAGGTTGCTTATTTACTTCATACATTAAAAAGTAATGTGTGTTTTGGAGTTGTGAAGAAAAGTACATGTACTAAAATAAAAATGTAGAGAACATGAGGTTTTATTTAATCACATAATCAAGGGACATTGTTATTTGAGATAACTTTTCATTAAGGCTAAAATGAGAATTTTGCAAAAGGTCACACATCTACCCTTTGCTATCAAAAATTATGAAGGAAAAATAAGCTTAAAACTAAGAATTATATTGCATATATTATTTATAAAAAGTGAGCAGTATCATCATTAACATACATTAGTTGTATTCTTATGTATTACATGAGTTGTATTCTTATGTATTACAATTGGAATTAAGAATATGGATAGACAGATGGTAGATGGATAGATTTTATATAGAGAAAAAAAATATATATATATATTAAACCAAAAGCTAAAACAACAGGGACAGATCATTTTAGGGCATCATGATAATTAATGGAGTTGTTTTTAGAATCTTCAAGCAATTCCATTCAACAACCTGGAAAATGAGACAAATTTTTCAAAAAACTCAACTCCTTTATGTATTAAAGAAATTGAATGTATTAGTATTTAACTTTAAATTCAATAAATTTTAAATTTCTGAGTTTAGATGAATTTATAAATTCTATAAAACATCTTAAGATGACATGATGAAAGTCTTGCTCAAATGCTTTTAAACTTGTCAATTCATTTTTAATCCCTGATATTAGAATCAGAAAAAAAAGCATTTAAATAAAAGAAAAAGAGTAAAGTTGCTCATTAACAGTGTTTCAAAAATCTTTAACAGAGTAATAACAAAATGAAACCAATAATACAAGATTAATGTAGCTTAACCCAGTAATAAAGTTCACCTTAATATTTAAAGAACAAGCATTGGAAGAAAAACTAAATCTTCCTTGCAGGAGAATTGCAAATAATTCATGTAGATCACCTGCCCCCAATTAAATGAAATATAATGCCTCATTTAAGTATGGGCAACACATAATAGTTTCCTTCTATAGTGCAATATGGAAATAGACAGAAAGGGACAGACAGGCAACATTTTAGTGGAGAAATATGATGCAATCACCTTAACTAGGTAATCAAGGTCAATATATTGAGATTCAGTATTTGACAATCAACAAATTGATTTTTGTTTTCTAGTTTATCTAATATTCTTAATACAGCCACATTTAAATAAAAATAAAATTTGTAAAATGTATGCCTTTTAACTTAAATATTTTGTATCACAATTTCCCTTTACAGTTTTTGTCTTTGCAAATACAAATAGAGATAATTAGAGTAGTTTTTATTTCTTATCTAATATAGTCTTATTTAAATTTGAACTATGAAAGGGTAGAAATATTTACTGAAAGTGAATCCTTTTAACCCGAACTGTTTTTACTTTGTACTTCTTATTTATAATTATTTTTTTACATATTCACTTCTCAATTATAGACATACAGAGAAACAAAATATAAAGAAACATAATAAAGGAACAAGTGGAATCACGTCAAAAACAAACTAGAACTCTGATAGTAGAACTGAGGCTCCCAGAAAAGGAGTGGAGGTGAACAGAGTGGGGAGGTGGCACACGGGACTTTAGAGGAGGATTAGGGAAGCTTAGCGGTAGCTTTGCTGAGGTAACATACATCTCAGGTGTGCAATCCTATACCTATAAGTTATATACAGCATTATATATAAAATCATGTATTTTATAATAATATTGTATCAAACAATAGAATAAAGAGAATTTAAAGTTTATCAATTTCCCCATGTGAATGAAAAAAAGTCCCCTTTTCCCCTTTCTTAGTATATTAAGAAAATGCATGGCTAAAATGGAAATTTAAAAAATGAAATAGGCGGTTGAGTATTGTAGTCAAGAAAGAAAAAATAATACATTAGCAACATATTGTCCATGGAAAGAGATCTAGCACATGGTTACACTGTCTCTGTGTTACAGGATCATTGTATAAAGATTACTGGAAATGCAGAAGAAGGTAAAATTAATGTTTTTAAAGACAATAGATTTTTATATACAGCATTCATTTTCCTTCAAGATTCCTTGAGGCTGCTAGTCTAACAACTGTGTTTCTTCTCTAGAAAATTTCTACATCCTTTGTTCTATTTGATATCTTTAACAATATTTTATAACAATAGTAGTACCAACTTCTTTGCTGATCACAAGATTCCTTGTATTGCCAAATTCCAATCTTTCATATAACGAAAAGCCACATCAATCCCTGATACAATAATATTGTATGATTCTCTCCCCAAATTCAGTTTCTCTTATATATCTTCAAGAAAATAAACCATATTCTTGTATCTTAATATAGCCAGTCTTTCTTCTTCATTATTGTTATCATCAACATCACATTAAATATTCAGTAAGTACAATAACTCCTAAATTACTTTTCAAACTTTGAGTCTTATCCTTCCTCAATTTAAGAATTTATTAGCAACAGTCTTCTGCAATACATATGGTTCCATGCTCTGGGTTGGGTTGCATACTCTGCAACCACAGTGGCAAACAAAATGCCAACTCTGTCTTGAGCACTAATGAAAGAAAACTGTGAGTAGAATTTTAAGAAAATACTTGGTAGAGAAAGGACGTGGACACTGAAAGATATGAATTGGAAAATATTGAGTTGATTCCAAAACAGACAAATTAAGAGACATATAAAAAAAATGACACTATTCAACTATTTAGAATTTTTTTTTTCCGTTCACCTATTTAGAATTTGTGTTAGCTTGCAATTCTGGCAAATTTGGGATGTGAAACTGCTTGCCTTTGGGATCTCACCAATTTTCTATTTTTTGCTGCTAGAATCTTTGCATTGTTTGAACTAGGCTCTAGTTCAGCCAACAACCAACCAAAGACCTTGAGATCAATGATTTCTAGTTTTGATGCCTTGATTTACCATTTTCAACTCATCTAACTTGTCACAGTTATAACAAAGTCACCCAAAGTAAAATGTTTTGGAGAATTCCAAAACACTCCTATATACCAGTAACACTTAAAACTCCTATCACTGCATTTAGGACACAATTTAAAAACTAAACAAAACAAAGACCTTCAAGCTAGAGCATGTATTCACAAATATAAAAGCATTATATATTTTTACCCAATTTTCAGAAAAATATTGTGTGATAGCTTCTAAATTTATTCTTGAAGCTATTTACTAAAAACTGTTAACATTTACTGTCTAAAGATAATGTGAGTGACATTGAAAAGAAAGTAATTTCATTGTTAATATGAATTATGAAATATTAAACATTTTAAAGGTATCTCACAAGATTATGCAAAGGTCATATGCATAAACTTGCTTTGTTTAAATCAATAATATATGGACTGTTTATTTTCACTAAATAGGAATTTGAATAGTCTGAATTCCTCTTTTATATAAACACATAGTCAAGATCTATGAGTATAATTCAAGGTCATGCCTTTACTCAGTCACTTGCTTATTCAACATATGCCTCAATTAGAAGTACAGAAATGAGTATTTGTCCATTACATCCACTTTCTTTCCTGAGGAAAACATAGTAGTGTACTAAAAATCATGTGTAAAATGATGCCCAGGAAATCATAAAACAATAAAATATACAGTCACTTCTTTGTAATGATTGGAGGAAGAATAAGTCAGTAAGAGACCAGTATCATTAGGCCAATGACTTTGATAAAAATCATAATTCATGTGATACTAAAAATAGAGGGCTAGTCCTTCTGAAAGATATGAGAAAATTTACATACAAGTCAAAGAGCTTCATTGAAAGAAGATGGACTAACTCTGGAACTTGCTTTTGTTAGGAACAATATTAATAGAAACATATTGATGTTTCAATAATGTAATAAAGAATCACTAGAGGAAAGCACACAAAGCATACAAAGATCCTGAGGGAATGTGAGGGTCAGGTCACACCCCGAGTTTCAGTAATGCTGACCCATACCAATAGGGCAGAGAGTTGAAACTTGGAACCTCTTCAACCCCGCTTACATTAGCGAGGCGAGGAATAGTTTGAATATGTGAAAGTAAATATCAAAGTCCAAATCACAGAAACTAGATTTTCAATATAATGATAACAACATATATATGTATTTTTTTTAATTTTGCAAATTATATTTAATTATTTATGTTTAATTTATTTATATATAAATTTCACATCATTGTAATCCCAGGAATTTACCCCCCCACCCTCCCAATATATGTAAATTTAAGACACTGAAATAAATAATTTAAGCAATATGTTGAAGAATTTTTTTAAATACTTGTGCTTCTTATCCAATATAACCAGTTTATGAAATAGATGTTATATAGAAAAATTAATTCAGCTTTAGTCAGTAAGACAGAAATAGATTTCTTTTGTGCATGGAATGTGTCCCCTTATATAATTCTAACCAAACATTTCATTGTATAACATAAAGAACATTGCTAATAGTAATGGAGGATCTTAGTTTAATTCTCAAGATTGTAGCTGTTTACATTTTTTAAATTTACTTTTAAAACATTCCTTTATTGTTCTTAAGTCTAAATATTATTATTTCTTACTAATTTTTTAATATATGACTTGATCACCTGAATTATGGATACCTAACTACTTAAAATATGGTGATGGACTAGATTTAATTATAATTAAATAGTAAGAAATGTACTTTTTGGAAACCATATATAGCAAAAATCATCAGTGTTAAATATAAATGACACTTGGCAAAAATACTGTAACATAAAAAACTGGGTCTTTATTGTTGAGATTCTTAGTTTTACCCTTAAATTTCTTAAATGGTACATCAGATAAACTACACTAACTCAGTGCATCTAGAACAGACAGAGATTGCATCATATTTACTACATGATTTACCGAAAGTATAAGACTGCCTAATCACTCATTTGGGAAGTTATCATTGCACTGAGTTAAGTGTATGTTTTAAATCATTCCAAAAAGGGAGTTACATATACTTGAATAGTACAGTATTAATGCAAGTACTTGGCTTTGACCATTCTTGGTATTGGTTTGAAATTTTATATGAAATAAATAAACATGATTGGATGACTCCCAAACTAGTAGTTACATACACTATTATGAAAAATACCTTAAAGCCAAATTCAAATGTAGAGAAACTTTGCACATTCACCATCTCACATCTTCTTAGAAAAGTACAGGAATCATATTTTTCAATTTTCACAAAATTTCTAAAACCCATCACCCAGAACAGTGAATTAATTGCCATCTGCATTTAAGATTTATAACTTAGATATTCCTACCTTGTAGTGGATAATCAAAGTGCATTAGTGATTTCATAAGATATCTAGGTGAATTAATTGATCAAGGGAGACAAAAATTCCTTTAATTTTTTTAGCCTATTAATATTTCAGCCACTTGGAATCATGTATTTGAAGAGGAAAATTTGAGGAAGTTTGTCTGTAGTATTTTTATAAAAATGTACACTTAAAATAAGGTATGATGAAATAGTACATAAAATTAATGTAATCACTATAATTCTTAGAAAGAAATCTTATTTCCATTAAGAAAAAGTCTGTTTGGCCTGTACCTTTTTGTATAATGTATATTAGAATTCTTACAGTCATCAAGTTAATTTCTGTGTTTAAAAAATTAGGCAAAATTCAGGAAATCTCAGTCTTTGCTCGAAAGACTATCAACTAATTGATTATACCTACCTACCCTACAAAGGAAAATCTACTTTTCTATAGCCCTTGTAAGTGTAGCCATTTTCATAATATTAGTTCTTCCCATTTATGAACAGGTAGTATCTTCCTATTTATTTGTGTCTTCTTCAATTTATTTTTCTATGTCTTACAATTTTTAGTGCATGGGTCTTTTAACTCAACTGAATTTATCCCAAAGCATTTTATGGTTTTGCTGCTATTATAAATGGGATGGCTTTCTTAATTTCTCTTTTGGATGGATTGTTGTTAGTCTATAGAAACATGTACATATAAAAATCTATTGATTTAAATGTTAACCATCGAAACAATAGTTAACAATATTTATACTGCTATATACACACACACACACACACACACACACACACAACTGGGTACTATATCCTACCCAAGTTTACACATTAAATTAACTACCAAAACTCACCTAAAATTGAACCAGTTCAACAATCTGACAGGATCTCTGTAGGGCCAATGCAATTCTAAACGATCCTTTTCCAAGCTTTGTCATTTAGAAAAATAGACACAAGTGATTAGATTATTGCAAAGAAATATTTAAGAGGCAAGACTCTCTTAGGAGGCTTAGAATTAGATAAATCCATGACAGATGCAAAAGAAAATGCATTACGCTTGGAAAAATATGGGAAGTGTATGTGGTGTCTAGGGAATAGGTCTTATAATATGTTGAACTCTCTCTCGACTGTGGAATCAGGACTTCTCAGCATAGAGCTAGACTACTGAGGCAACCTTTTACAAAATAAATCAAAGTATTTTCTCAAGTGAAGCAAACAAGGAAATCTACAGATCTTTTTATCAAAGCAATCTTTCCCTTATAAGATTTTCTGTTGGGTTTTTTTTTTGTTGTTGTTGTTGTTGTTATTGTTGTTCAGAAACCCAAAGCAATAATGCAATCATGTAATCTAAAGTCTAAAGTTTACAATGAAAATGTATTTTCATAGACCAAGATCCTACCAGTTTCATAGGGTGCATGACCCCAATGTTCTGGAGCCGAATTGGGTAATAAGTTAGGGAGTCTGATAAACATGATTCCTATGAACAATTCTTACGACAATGGAACAGCAGGACTAGTGAGCACAGTATAGCTGTAGTTTCCTGGCTTAAATGTGTAACCAGCTTGATTTTTTTTTAAACACACTGGGTGCACTTCAAATTATTTTTTCTAATTTATTTTGTGTTTTGTTTTTAGCATGTTTCTCCCGTGTCTCTGTTTAACTCCACCTGTGATTTCTGTTTTGCCTGATAATAAGGGTAGCTATTTATCCTCCCTTTACTAGTTTTAAATCAATAACTCATTCATAAAATACAATTTGTAATGTATTTTAATTTCAATTGTCAAGCTTACATATCATTTTAAAATTTCACATAAGGTATTATACCCATTCACTATACTCATTCATTATACTCATGCATGTCACAAATTATTTTTTTCTTTTTCATATTTAATTAGCCAAAATTTTAATCAGTTATCAAAGATTATTGCTAATTCTTATATGACAATCATTATAATAATTATATGATAATTACTTTACACTATTGAGAGATAACAAAATTTACAAAATTGCTTTTCATTTTCTACATCTGGGGTTACTTCTTGACAATGGATATGCTACAACATTTATTTCACTTATTATTTATAGTGATTAATTCTCGATCTCGGTGTTTGCTTTGCCACTGTTTTTGAAAACTTTTAAGTAGAGTAAAAATCTCTAGATTGAAGGTTATGTACTTCTGACTGCTTCTGTTATAGTCTTCTCACCATGATTTTTAACTATGCAGAATTTAACTCTCAATTTAAAAACACAACACATAAAACACAATTTAAAATCATCTACTCAAAAAAAGGTACTATAAATGATGACATCTGCATTGGCTTAAACATGATGTTTTCTTTAACAAAATCAACTTAAGAGGAATAATATTGCTTTATCAATGATATTTTAATGTATTACTTTTGCCAGGCAAAAGTAGTATTAATCAGTTGTGGAACAAGATAAAGAGAATGATATGTGAAATGATAGTATTTTTGTTTTTGTTTGTTTTTTTGAAACTAGGTCTTGCTATTTTTGCCCATGGAACTGCAGGCTTTTGTTGCCCGAGGTACCATAGACTCAAGCAATCCCCAGCCTCAGTTTCCCAGGTAGCTGGGATTAAAGGCACGCGCCACCACGCCCAACTATTTTTTTGGAACTATGAACCCCAGTTCATAGTCTCGCTATGAGCCCCAGGCAGGGCTTGAACCGTGATCCCTAGCTCCGGGCTCTTCATAGGCTGAAGCTTACAGGCACAAGCCACCATGCCAGGCCTTCGAAATCATAATTTTTGACTTCTCAGAAACCTTTAGCTAAAATGATTCGACTAGGAGTAGTCTGTCTGCAGAGGAAGAAATTGGGGTTATACTGCTGTATAGAATTTTCAAATGTTAGACAAACTAAAATATGCCCTAGTTTTTGTTTTCATTTTCATTATGTGCCAATAATCCAAAACAATATTAGTCATAAAAAAGCTTTTTCCAGAAAATATCTTTTATAGCTTTAATTTCTAAACAATCTTTGTGGTTATCTCAACTTTTAATAACATATATACAAGTATCAAAATGTTGCATTTATTTAATAATTTTCCTTTCATATTGTATTCAACATGGAAATTTATTCTAAGAACTGCCTGTTATAAAACTAAACCTAAATATACAGACTCAGCTATCTGTACTTGCTTAAAGATTAAGTTCAAAGAGGTTGCTGTAGTTGAGCTTACATTTAGAAAGAAGTGCATATCCAGAGACTCCTATGATACTTCATCTTTTTAAGCAGCAGTTTCCCAAAAAATGATAGCACAATGACAATAAATATGAAGAACAAAACTTGGTGTATTTAAATGCTGTAAGAATATGTAATAATTTGAATTTTCATTTGTTTATAATTTTGAAATATCAATCAGAGCATGTTTTAAATTTTGTTTTGGTGTGTAAACTTCAATCTATCTATGAATATTAAATTATAGCTTTAAAAGTGAAGATTGCTCTTTTAAATGATGCTTTGAGATGTTTGTATTTATTATTTTGGGATTATTTCTGAAGATAAGCTTGTTAAATAGAAAAAAAAAAAAAGGAAAGTTAAAAAAAACTCCCTGCTTTAAATATGCTACCTATGCCATTGAAAATTCATTGTTTACTCTAACTTTTATTATTAGATGTGGTTTACGAATAATCTAAGAATGAATTCAAGAACATAACAAATATCTGACAAATACACTACCTTTTAATGTATTAAGTGAAATAAGAGAATTATTGACTTTCAGGAAAATATTATTCAGGGAAAGAAGTAATCAACAAAATCATGAACTTGTTGGGCATCCTATCTCTGTTCAATCTAATTCTGATACTTTCAGAGGTCGAGAAACACCACTAAGGCTCCAAGCATCATTCTTTTAACAAAAGAATGGTAGAGAAAAGAGCAGGTAGAAAAATTAGAATTCCCTTTCCTACAGACACTACCTGTCTTGGAGAAGGTTGCAGGCCAATTTATTGATAGACTGAAAGCAGAAGCACCCGATATGGAGAGAAACAGTGTGTGATGTTATCGACATTCTTTATAGCTGAAATATCTAACATCATAGATCAAAGGTTCAGGTTGCTATATATATTTTTTGGATATTGACTTTCTAAATAGAAGAATGCTTTTTTCCCTGGAAAAGTGGAATTTGTCCTCCCCCCCCCTTTTTTTTTTTGCAAATATTTTAACAAACTTATTCATAAAATTTCTTACAAATGAACAATGGACTCCAGCATTTTAATTTATTAAATAGATAAGATTCTTTATTTCAAAGTAAACATTAGGTGAATTTGCTTTAGTTGTTATGCTAATATATAATAACTACTACTACTAAGTTAACTAAATAGCACATTAAAGATCAAAATTAGAGATTATTCTGCTAAAAGTAGGAATTTTAAATGCTATCATATTATGATATTGTATTCTACCATAGTTACTGCAATAGATAGCTGCATTCAATTTTTTTTTCATTTATTGAAAGAACCTTTGTGTATTACCTTTTGTCCATTGCTTAACACAATAACACTGAATACTGATACACGTTAAACATATTTTAAAACTAAACAAAAGAGATAATATATTTTACAGCAGAAAAATGAATTTAAATAAATATATTAACTGGAATTTTCCTTTATCTGAAGTATTTCCAACATGACTTCACTTGTATTTTTATTTCCCTGTCAGGTTGATTTTTCTTTACTTAAAATCAACTTGTCAATTCCCAACTCCCAGAAGAGCTTAGGGTTCTGGTTGAGAAAACATCTAAAACTTAATTCAAAATTTAACTCTTTTTCATTTTCAAAATATTTTTGTAAGGAGGCCCAGTATCATCACAGTCTAAAATGAAAATCAGAGAGCAGGACAAGTGATAGGTGCTTTCTAAATGTTTTTTTCCATCTTGCATTTCTTATCTTTAAAATTCAGTGCCTGATGCAGAGTTAAAATCATTGCTTCATAAATACATTTATCAATACATTTACATTAATTAAACTACCTAGTAAACATATTTATTTAAAGGAGTCAGTGAGCAAATATATCTTAAAATCATACAAATTTTATGTATAAATACATTGATCACAGCATTATTTAGTGTAGTAGAAAACTAACAACCTAAACACTAATAAAACAAATAAATGACTTATTAGTATAACCCTTATGAATGCAGATGAGTTTGTTTTAAACTAATATCATTAAATATGAAAATTATTAATATCAATAATTTAGTTAGGATGCTGAGAAAGGCTAAGACCATGCAATGTCATTCTAGGAAAGCACTTTGCAGTTCATAGTCTATGTGTATGGGCGAATGCCCCATCCCTCCACCCTATGGATATCTTGAAGACAGATATCACTATTGCGCCTTCACTGCCCACTGCCTGTTGCATAGTATGGAGTATTTAGTACATGTTCATTAAGTTAATAAACTTAAGATGACCACTATGAAAGCTTATAACAATAATCCTAGCTGAGGGAACCAACATTCTTATGTATTTTTTCTGCGATCGGGAATAAAAACAGAGAGTGTTATGTTCTAAATAAAAGCTTATCAATCATTAAAAAATGCTTGAAATCTATAATTATGCAGTTCCTCTTTTAGATATATGGCCTAGAAAGTCCATTTCATAGGAGGCATGTACAAGAATTTACATAACCTCTCTGTCCTTAACCAAATGCCAATAAAACCAACATGGCAATAATACCAATTATGATATAGTAAACACTTAAAATAATTCCAGAGCCTGCATCTGTAATGTGTGCACAGACTTAAGACAGACTTATGAGTTGAATACTACACATACATATTTAACAGACTAGGACACCTACTCCAAATTGACATTTTTTACTCCTAATTTAGAAAGTAGGTAATTGAATGTGGCTATTTTTCCCTAAAGTGTCAATTCTAGCTTTTATTTGGGGTTTAAGCTATTTGTATTCAACACACTTATCAATAGAAGGTTCTTATGTCTATTATGTTACTACACATTTACTGTTCTATAACTTTTCTTTTTATTTTGTAATTTCTTCATTCTTTTGCTTTCTGGCTTCATGTAGTAAGTTCGGACTCATTTCCTAAGAAGTGTATTTCTTTTCATTCAAAGTATCCACATGCACTGATGCTCCTGCTTTGATGCATTCCGTTAGATATTCCTCTGGCTTTCTTAACTACAACTAAGACTCTAGATTAGAAATAAGTTTTCTAGAAGAACTTACATTGCTGAAAACATCCTGTAGAACTCCTTTGTAAATGTTTCACAGTGAAATTACTTCTTGCAATAGGTGAAGATGAAAGAAGAAAAACAGCAAGGGAAAGTGATTTGGTTAGTTGCTCCTGCTGCTTGCTACAGCATCATGATACCTGGCAAAATTCTTTGAGTTTAGTAGGTGTTTAAAATATTTATTAATAAAAGAAATAAATGTATTATTTGCAGCTCAAAGAACAGATTTATAATTGAAAATATAATGATGAAGTTTTTGTTTTAATACTAGGATTATTTTAATTTTGTGATGAATAACATTACAGTGAACAATCATTTTGAGTCAGCAAATTTCCTAAGGATTGAGTATTTTGTCTACCATAGATGCCTGAGTAGGATTTTTATTTGGTTTTAAACCATTTCTATCTCTGTATCGTCTCACTGTTAATTTGGAGATATATTAGCATGAAGTTTCTTTCCCATTATTGCTTTGAAAATGGTAATGAAAAATGAAAAGAGAATAGATAGTATAACCGGTGAACTTTAAGTGACTATAATTAAGTTTGAAACAAACCATTCTAAGTGTATAAGAACATAGAAATATAACTACTGCTTTATTATAAAAGGTGTTTAATGAAAGTCTACAAATGTGACCATTTTTTCATCACATTTGATGATGACTATAAAAGAAAATAAATTATTGAGAGTTATCTCTAATCTAACAGCTAAGAAAAGATCTCTTTGTAGCTAAATACCAGAATTTGACTTCCAGAGTTATATAAAAAATATGATGAAAGTGTAGAACATATTGGTTGCTTAACTAGATCATGTGCCTGTAACGTTTGTGGTTTTTCCAGAGTTTTCATGTAGATGAAACTTGAAATAAATCCTCAAGAAATGCTGACAGACTTCAGACAGGTGTAACCTCAGTCATTCACATCAGTCAAGTATAGGTCAAACATGCTATATAGTTAAATGTGAAAGAACACATTTCAAGAAGATATTACTTCTATGTCAAATTTTTAAATATATATAGTAATAGTAAAAATAGAATATACAATGAAATGTTCTTATATCCCTATAGAGTTAATTCTGTGCCGGTCACCTTCCTAGTTTTAACTAAAATTTATATCCTTATGCTGTTTTATACCAATTTTATTCATGTTTTATTTCTTCCTGTGGAATAGGGTCTCCATATTTTAAAAGCAACTTTATTTAGATATAATTCACATGATTTACATTTAATTCATCTACCTATACAATTTAATGATTTTTAGTATATTCAGAATAATATGAGCATTAAAACTTAATTTTATACTATTTTTAGACATCCCCTAAAGAAACGCTGTACACATCAACAGTTACTCATCTCTTACACTGGAATATTCAGCTCTTCTAATACCCTTTCTTGAAAACTTATTTTTCTGCCATTCAACTTTTTGAGACTTCTCAAAAATTTATAACTATAAATGAATAGGTGTATTTCTGTACTCTGTATTCTATTCCATAGATTTGTATATCTATGCTTCTCCAAATAGCACAATATCTTCATTACAGTAGCTTGTGGCAAATATTGAATTGGAAACTGTGAGTTGTTCAGTTTTATTCCTACTTTATGTAAAGTTCATTCTCTTTGGCTTATAATGAAATTGTAGATGTACACTGTCCAGGTCTTACCTCCAGTAACATTTTTACCCACTAGCTTTCCTTTGTCAACCTATTTGTATTTATCATAGTTTAACACTAGTGAATTATGTATGTTGAAGTTCAGCATATGTAAAAACTTCCTAGAAGTATGACTAAATGCTCTAGTCTATCACTGTGTGATTAATGTGTGTCCTCTGAAATTTTATGTGTTGCTATTGGAAAATAGTTCTATCACTTTTCATAGTTTACCAAGCATTTTAACCTTCCAAATCGTTCTTTTGACCTCAGGGTCTGAGTCATCATAGATGCTTAAAAACAAAAATCTATTTCCTTTAATAAACTCTTCTACACAAATAGATCCCCAAGACCAACAGTGCTTATTTTAGTGATGTCATTTTCACTCACTGCAAAGGATAGACACAAATAGTATGAAAGTATAATTATTTTTATTGGTTACTAGCTATCTAATTATCTAAAATGAAAATGTAAATGATCTCAACAAAAGTTCAAGGATTTTGCATGGATTATTATCACTATCATTTGTGAAAGCAAGATAGTCTGCCAAATTTTTAATTTGTTTCCTTATGTCAATTCAAAAATTATCATATAAGAAATATTTCAATATTAAACGTTCAAAACATTTTAATGTATGTTTAACTCCATATTTGTGAGGTTTTGTTTTGCATTATACATTAATTATCTGAAGCATAAAAAAGTGTAGAGTTTTATAATTTATAAATAAATTCATCTCAAATTGTAAGAGTTGATTCACTCTGTAGACCTGAATGGTTATTACTATGGTTTGAATGCTTGTGCCCTTCCCAAATTTCTTTGTTGAAATATTACCCCCCAAAAGTACTGTTATTAGTAGGCAAGAGCTTTGGAGTTATTTATGTCAGAAGGATAGAACCCTCTGGAAACTGCATAAAGTCTTACAAAAAAGGGTTCAGAGATATTCCTGGTTCTTCCAGTGTGTGAAGATACTCACATCTGTAACCCAGTGGAGGGCTCTCATCTGACCATCCTGGTGGCTCACTCTCAGGCGTCAAACTTTCAGAACTGTGAAAAATAAATTTCCATGGTTGATATGCTACTCAATTTAATTTGGGTACAATGAACCAAATGCTTCATGAAATGAGGCATTTGTCAATTTTAGGAATTACTAAGGATGGCATAACCGTTAGCGATTAAATGCCTTTTTAAAATTTTGTGGTACAACTTACCACATTACCACCCTTTATAATCTTATGCACCCAAACATCTCTCAATACCCCCATAATGAGAAAACCTCCTACCTTCCAGCTCTGTCTTTTCATATTACATAACAATGTAACAGAGAGGAGTGACAAATTAGAGCAATAATCACCTAGAAATACATTTTATTTCTCACATAAAGGACTTGCTTGCATAGAAATAGTCTTCTTGATATTAGTTTAGGCTTGTCGTGTTTAATGTCATCTTTACATTTTTCAAAAATCAGCAAGAGTTTGTTAGTAGGAAAGGGAGAGTATCTCACCTTCACAGCAAGAAACATTCTTTTAGATAATCCTTAGAACAAGCTGATGCTGAAAAACCTGATGGTGTGAGGGAAGAGACCCATGTTGGAAAGGGAATAGGGGTTGTTTACTAAGGGAAGAAATGCCAGTATAAGGTGCAACACTCATCTAACAGTAGGAATACTTGTTACATTAACAAGATTTACTGACAGTCTCCATCTGTGTCTTCTCACTAAACAAGGTCACTCAGTCAGATACCATAGAGCCTAATGAGGAAGGTGCCAAGTCTCTGGCGTGATAATGGAGGTTTACTCTGACATACGCCTCAGGCATTGGCAATATTTTTAGGTCTAGAAAATAAAATAAGGTACAGGAAAAGGTCATAATTTTTATGGAACTGATCCATCTTGAAAAATAGCTGTGCATGTAAGTATGTTTAGTATTTTTTTCTCTTTCCTGAGATTCAAGGTTACTTCTCTATTCTTCAAAGTAGACCTTAGGGTCTTAATATTTTACCTGAACATTAAATTTATATATGTTATTATTCAAAGTGTCTCTGACACAGCTTTTATATTTTTATCCTGAAGAAAGGAAATAGGTATGGATGCTATAAGAAGATTGTTGTGACTTTTGGCCCAATTTAAAAATTAGTCTTTTTTTTATTTTTACAAAATTATCTTCACAAAAATTTTCTGTATACTGAATACACATTGCTCAAATTTGGGAATTAAATGCTTGAATTTATGACATTAAAACTGCTATTAAATAGCTTTTTGATTTGAGCAATTAATCATATCAGAGTTTCAGTGCCCTTAGTGAAAATATAACAAGTTTTAAATAAGTAAATTGGAGCAAAAAAAATGAGCCTCACACCATGTACAAAAACGAACTCAAAATGGATAAAAGACTTGGACGCTAGGCCTGAAACCATAAAATACATAGAGGAAAACCTGGGAAAACCCTTCATGAGTTATAATTCAGAAATCTGGTTTTGGACACATCTATAGCTGGCAAAAAAAAAAAAAAAAGAAGAAGAAGAAGAAGAAGAAGGAAAATAAACAGCTGGGACTACATCAAACTAAAAAAGCTTCTGTGCAGCAAAAGAGACAACAGAAAAAAATAAAAAAGAATCCCAATCAAATGGGAAAAACTCTTTTGCCCTCCTTACAAGTGATAAAGGTCTGATAACAGAGATACATAAAGAAATCATACAACTTAACAAAAACAAAACAAAAAACCCAGTTAAAACATGGAGAGATTTAAAAAGACACTTCTCTCAAGAGGAAGTACAAATGGCCAACAGGCACATGAAAAACTGTACAATGTCACTAGCAATTAGGGAAATGGAAATCAAAACCACAATGAGATATCACCTTACACCACTAAGAATGGCCCACATCCAAAAAACAAACAAGTACTGGTGTGGATGTAGAAGAGAAAGGAGCACTTTTATACTGCTGATGGGAATGTATACTGGTCCAGCAACTCTGGAAAGCAGTGTGGAGAACCCTCAAACTAATGAAAATGGAACTACCATTTGACCCAGAAATTGCTCTTCTGGGAATCTACCCAAAGGAGATCTCAATGTGGGTACAAAGGGACACCTGTGCTTAGATGTTTACTGCAGCACTAATTATAAATGCAAGGACATGGAAACAACCCAAATGTCCCAAGACAGATGACTGGATGAAAAAGATGTGGTCTATATACACAATGGAATATTACTCATTGATTAAAAATAACAAATATGATGATTTTTTGGTAACATGGATGTACCTAGAAGAAATCATCTTGGCAGAAATAAGTCAGAAGGAAAAAGACAGAAAGTGAATGGTTTAACTAATATATGGACAACCAAATGAAAGTACACACCTGGGGGGGGGGCAGCTGGAGTGGCCAGAAAGGAGAAGTGGTTGGTGACCCCCAGGGATCACAATGATGTGAAATACATATGTAATATTGGAAACCCCTTTCTGTATAAATATTCTCCAAAATCATTAGTAACAGTATGATCCCACATATGCTCAAAAGCATTTCAGTGCACTTCTCCAAATACACATTTTCTGTAGTGTTTGGTTGATTTAAACAACTTCATGATATTGAAATATAATTGAATTTTTAATTATTTTTGTCACCTTTACACTTTATATTCTTCCTACCTTGTTATTTTATATATTACAAAAATCTTGATCAATTTAGTTTTAATTTCCTTTATTAATCCCAAATTTTATTATAAAAATAAAATTTTCCTTATCTAACAACTAATTCAACTCTTCTTAAATAGGATTCACACACTAAACACCAACTTAAAAAAAGTAAACAGTGATGACTGTTACAAAACAATCTGTTGCTTGATTTTCTTGTACTAAAATCAAAACATATTCAAAGTACTTGATTTAAATTAATAAGAGAGATTTTTCACAAGATTAGATTATGGATAACCCAAAAATGATTAAAAGTAACCTAGACTTTGAATTTGCTGACCCGTAGCAGTTCAATTAAGTAGCAATTTCCTGAGAACACTTTGAAATATTTCACTCAATTAATATTATTGAAAAACTAGTCCGTGTCAGGTTCTGTGTCAGAGAAATCAGGAAAGACAATTTAAGACATTTTGGATTTGAGCTATACTTGACCTAGAACATAACCTAGAGTTTGAATGAGAATAGATAGATCAATTGTGGAGCTAATGACCTCAGATAAGTAGGTAATATACCTGAAGACACACTTGAAAATAATTATTAACTATGACAAATATTATAAAGGAAACAAAATTATCAGTGACAGAAAAAACTGATGATGAGAAGGGAAAAGTATTGAACTCTACTGAGAGACCATCTAGCTAGTGAGAATATATCAACACCTGAAGGTTGAGTAGAAGTCAGCCATGTGAAGGAGACAGTGAAGACTCAACACTGCAGAAATGTGAACTCTTTAAGGGAAGTTCTAGGTGTGTGTGATGTACTGAAGACACTGAAAAATTATAGCAGTTATAAGAAACATATTATTCATTGATATATTTCAGCTGCTTTCTAAGCACTTTTTGTTACTGCTTTTATCTCCTTCACTTTTTAAAAATACACTGATATTATTAACCCTGCAGTGCATACAGTTCAACTAAGATACAAAGGATTAATCATTCAAGTGTGCAGATATAATAGGTAGTAAAAACAAATTTAAAATCTAGCTATGTTACATCATATTTGTTACATCAGATTTGACAGATTTGGCTCAGGTAGAATTAAGGAGCAAAACTTATTAGAAAAAACCATTCACACAATTTTGGCCCCTTGAGTCATTTATACAGCATTTCATGCTTTCTATTCAAGGTACACAGTATTACACCCAATAATTGAATCATTAGCTATAATAAGGTGCCTTATGCCTGGGTTAAATGTCATAATATATAATGATGAGGGCAGTCTGTTGTCTGTACAGCCTCATTCCATTTGTGTTGTTAAAAACTATAGCCTTCCAATATTCCACTATGGTTGACAGATTAAATCAAACCTGTGTTATCTTTATGCAGACTTATTTGTTATTGTCCTATTGACCTCCATCTTAGTCTAGATCATCTATAATCTTGACCCTGACACTTTTTTGTGATTTTCTCAAGTGTCATCATAATTACTTGTATAGCAATTACATTGTCAAGACATTTTTTCATGACAGCCTGCAACTCAATAATCATGAACACTTGTGAATCACTACAGAAATTTTTGATTATGCAAGCTTTAAATTTTATTTTGAAACACACTAATACATTTTTAATGCACAAAATATAGAAAAGTATAAAAACAAGCAAATATGATCACTTTATGTTTTTTTTTTCTTTAAGGACCCACTATGACCTATGTTGTATATATATATTTGTGTATATAGTTATATATATGTAGTTATATAGATATATATCCCCAATAGTATTACTAATGGAGTTTAGCTACCACTTAATCAGAACATTTTTATATTTTGTACTTTTCTTTAATTTCCATATATTTGCTTCTATAAACTGCCAAAAATACTCAGGTCTGATATCTTATTTATAGAACATTTAAGCATGTCATTACAGGGCACAGAATTATTAAGTTTAATAGTTTAGAGTCAAACCAACATCTATATTTATTCCTGAGCAAAACATATCAATCATTGTATTTTAGGAAAATAATGTAATAATTCATGTTATATATAGCTTTAAAATTATTATAAAAGTGTGAGAAAGTTGAATTAATGAGAAAGAAAAGATAATAAAGAGCATTTCTCTGGACAAGTGGCTTAAAAGCTTCTATGTAAACACTAGGTGGCTTAGGATACAAATTGGCTGACCTACCAGGGACAGGGTATTCACTATACAACAGCCTTCCCTGTAGTGGGAGCTAACAGCTGGGCAGTGACTGGCCTTCAATATGTGAACACTTTGTAGCTGATTTCATAGGAATAGCCAGGAAGTTGGTAAGTAGAATGACTCTGCAGAGACATCCAATCCAATCCCTGGAGCCTGCAAATACATTCAGTCACACAGAAAAGAATTGTAGAGGCAGAGAGAATTAAGGCTGCTACTCAACAGATCTTAATATAGAGAATTATCTGTATCACAACATAATTGTAAAGTTACTTAAATGTATAGGGGAAAGCAGAAAAGCCATTGTCAGAGTAGTTTGGAAAACAGAATGAAATCACAAGCCAAGGATGTAGATAATCTCTAGAACCTGCAAGAAACAAGAAAAACAAATCTTTCCTAAAGACTCCAGAAGAGAATGTAGCCATGCCACTATCTTGATTTTAGACTAATGATACCAAGAGGATAATACAGGATGTTGCTTTGTTAGTGATTTTGTAATGTGATATAGTTGCAATACGAAACTAATATATACACTCCCCTCCCAGGTCTCCCTCTTTTTAATCATCTAATTTCATTTCCTCCAGGCACTTACCAAACATCCAGATCACTGGTTAATTCACAGGAAGACCACAATCCCCTACAAACCAAGGAGATAACCATGTTTGTTACTTAAAATTCTTACTACTTACAAGATTAAGTTAGTTCCAATCTTGAGTTGGACTATAGTAAAGCAGCAATCTATTTTAAACTCCTAGTACCAACTCAAACTAAATCATGCAAGAACCAAGTTAAATTCATTCATCTTCTTTTCCCAAAATGTCATAGGAAAGTTCTTCATGAGATCAAAGGTTTGAGCTTAGTAAAAGGTGTTAATGCAATAGAAGTAGATGGCATGATCTAAACCACCTGTTTGTATAATTTACTTTCATACATACTCAAGTTAAGTCCTGAATAAACCATTTCCTTCCAACAGTGACCAATTAATTTGAATGATTTAGAAATACCCAGCTCATGATCATTTCTATTTGTGGTCACCTGATGTCACATAATTGTTTGCTTTTGAGTCCAGTAATTCAGAAGAAACTTTTCTGGTTCTGAGTAGATCTTTGATGTTGAAGGAATTCACCATCAACCCCACAAACACCTATAACCAGTATCAATGAATCCATATGACCTGAATGTCAAAGTTACTTGTCAACAAGTTCCAACCAACTACAGAGTTCTCTTTTCTATGAGCACCACTCAAAACTTCAAGTTTTTTTACTATCAAATACATGACTTGAAAGCCCAAAGACTGTGACAATTTATTTCAATAAAGATACTGTATCAGTCCAGCAGCTATGACTGGATTTATCACTTGATTATATTTTCAGGAGTCAATAGTCATTTCCCATCAACCATCTTGTTTTTTGCAGTGAATTGAATAGATTATGTTGACAACAACAGTCCTTAGTAAGGTGTCAATTATTTCTACAATCTCAATCAGAAGACACTATTATTTATTATTTCACCTGGTTATTGTAGGGAAAGTGATAGTGAAAAGAGTATTTTCCAGAACTTGCATATGACCTTTATTCCATGATGGCTCTTAGTTAATAAATTACAAATGCATTATCATTTAGTTACACACCAGGATATACTGACATGTAACAATTTTGTGAAACCACCCATACAAAGAAATTTTCAACAAACAATTTTTTGAAAAATAGCAAATGGTGTTCTTAATAATGAATGTTTATATTAATAGGGATTATGAGTCGAGAATTGGTTTTGTGGCCTTGAGCTAATGTACTAAAACCTTTTAAGTATGAAAGTCATCAAAAAATTACACAGTTGGATAAGAAATATTTTTCTAGGAATTCTGTGTTCTGTTATGAAATGGTGCTAAGTTGGAGTGAAAAAAAATAAACTATCTTCAGTAATGTGGTGATTATAGAGGGAAAAAGAAAATTGTTCTTTGAAATGAGAAAGAATGGCCTAGATAGTTATGAAAGCATATTTTTATGCTTTAACAACATGTGGAAAAACAGGAAATGGCAAATTAGAAAGCTATAATTTTCAAATCTTTACTATAGATAGATATCTTAACTTTACTATCACTATTAAGAAGAATTAATTGCATGTCCCAAGACATCTTTGATTAAATAACCAGTAGAGCTAAGAAAATAGTTACTTTTATAACACAAAAGAATACTACTAACAGACTAAAAGTAGCCAGGATTTTCTACTGTATAAAGCTTTTTAATAAAATATAGATATCTGATATTTTATTTATTTATTAATATTTAGAATATACTACAAAAATTTTAAATGCTAAAATAGCACTCTGAATTTCCATGACATGTAGTAGAAAATTTTATCTCATACTATTGAAAATTCTGTATTTAAAGCATAGTAATAAAAACTCTTATTTAATTTAGTCATAGTCTTTCTAGTCTACCTAATTTGTTTTGATAAATATCAGTTTAATATAATTTGAAAATACAATCTACTGAATGTTTTATAAGCTACTGTTATCATTATTACTAAAAGATAAAATGCTGGAGAACCTTGTTTACATAAAGTTAAACTACAATTACTTTACTGAATAATGACAAGTTATATATACAAAGAGAGAGAGAGAAAGATAGTCAATTAGATAGGCTTTGGGTAAATAACTGTCATTTCTTAAAATCTGGACAAAAATATTCTTTTACTTCATATTTTCCACCATTTCACTGATGCTAGATTGTAGTCTTTAAAAGATTTTTTGTTGTACCTTCAGTTTGTAACACTGGAGATTTCGGAAGTAGTTCTTCCACCTTAGTCATATATCCAACCATGATTACTAACAATTGCCAAGTTCTATCCATCACCAAACATTGTAGTTAGACTTATTTCTACAAATCAATATTATTTACATATAGTATTCATACAAATTTGTATTCAGATTTATAGGAATAAAATTCTATCAACTTTCACAGAACAGTATCAAAAACTGAATTGGCAGTGAAAGGAAATAGTTAATATACATGTCTTCTTAGATATTAGGAATAGGAATTTACCACTTTATAAATACTTTATTACTTTTTAAAAATATGTTGGTTATGTGTACTTACTCTAATTCTACTTGCTTTCCTACATTTTATAAGAATGTTTATATAAAATAACGTCATAAAATAATGTCATATAAAATAATGTTTATATAAAATAATGTCATAAAATTCCACATTATTTTTTTGTTTCTACTTTAACTTTTCTTGATTTATCAAATAAAGGGAAATTATCAAAGAATATACTCAGAGCATTGTCTTCCAGTTCTCTTATTTGTAAGTATGGTTAGTGGAAATTTAAAGATATTAAACATCTTTAAAGTACATAGTAAAGATAAGTATCTTTATTAAAACCATAATGAATAGACCAAATTACATGTTTGTTTTTTTTCAGAAAGTAAAAGCTATTATCTCTCTACAACAATCTCATTGCTTTTATTTTGTGTTTTATTGAACATTTCTTTTAAATACTCACAGAGCAATATTTTAAAAATTATTAAAAAGTAGCCTTGTATATACAAATATATAACTTCAAAATATAGTTAATATTATGAGTAACAATTTCAAATAAAAAAGCAAAATATTATTTATTTATGTTTTCATTAATAAGAGAGAAAATCACTGTTTTCAATTATTCCTGTGAAAGTAAGTAGACTAAATTACAATTTTATCATTCCCTCAAATAGTTAATTAAAATATGTTGCTCTCTGATTCATTATTGCAAACTGATAATTTATTTAAATGTGAATGAACAAGAATCTTTAAGTCAGAAAATTTCAATTCAACCCAAGGATTTGGGATATGTTTTGTTTCCTTCCAAGAAATTCATAAAAGTGGTCAAGATATCTGAGGAAATAAGTCTTAGAGAACTTTAAAAATCTCAAATCCTCTTGTCACTGATGAAAGACAAAGATTAGACACACAAAGATTAGACTTCATTTAAGTAAATCCAACAATTTTGATTTGTCATTTGTGGTAACTGCAAGTGCAGGTGAGAAACTAGGGCATGAAAATTCTGAAATATGATAGACTGCATCTACCTTCATTCACAAGAATATTGTTTTCCACCAGCACCGGTTACACCAGAGGTGAGAGCAGAGATATGTTAAGTTCTAAAAATAGTGAAAAACATGATGATAAAAACATATGTTTAATTCTCAGCCAGTATAGTGCATAGTCTGTATTCCCTATTGATGGGTGGCTTTTACTCTCTCAGAAGAAACAATTTTGTGATGAAGGTTGCTGATATATAGTTACATCATCTTCAACATATCAATTCCAAAATCTCGGTTTGTATGCAGTAAGTTAATTGAAAAATAAAGAGCATGGTGGATTGTGTATAAGTGGGAGACTGTGTTTTATTATCAAGTCTGAAAGGTATTATTTTTGTCTACATCTTATCAACTGGAACTCAATGACAAGGCTCTGATGATATTACAAAAGAGACTGGGAAATGTAGCTGATTGTCAGGGAAGAAATGGGTTTGGGGTGCAATTGTTTTCCACTTGGAAGGAATTACATCGCAGTGGTCTAGGACCTGATAAAATTAGAAAAGTAAAAATCTGTCAATTGTTTCATTATTTCTCTGTTTCTTATGGGAAGAAATTACATAAACAAAGATTCCTTGGAATCTATTTGCCACTATACACACACACACACACACAACTAACTTGATATCTCGTTTTGATATTTGCTACTACTTATATAAGATGAGAAAAATTTGAAGATCTAAATATTTCTATAGCATATATTATGTGCCAAACACAATGTTTTATAGAATATAGTTTAACCTTCACAAAAAAATCTTAGGCATAAATCCTGCACTCATTTCTAGTATATATCCAAGACAGCAGATCCATAGAAGTTAAATGATTCAAAATTAAGTGAAAACCTTGGATTTTGAACCACAGATATTTTTATGTATAGTCAATAGTTTTAACAACCTAACTACAAATCCAGAAGACTAACATTGTTTGCTTTTTAATTCCAGCTTCCAAGTTTAGGAACTATAAATTAAACGTTATTTTTTTTAATGGGAATCTCATAATTTTTTAGAGACCATTTAGCTTCAAATATCATGTATCAAACATATTATAAATTAAAATGCTTAAAATTATTATATAGATTGTATCCATATATATTAGCATCTAACAATTAACTATCTTAAAATGGCATTTGATTTCTTTACATAGTAGTATTTTTATCCTGTCTTACAGCATATCGTCAGCACAGCTATGTAATCCCAGAAAGTTTTGAAGCATGATCCATATTAGCAGGGTTCTTAAGAGCCCAACAGTAGAACTGGGAGGAATCTGAAGATGGTAAACCCACACTTACTCATACAAAGGTCTTGTCTTAATGTCTCTCTAATTGTCAGGGAACATCATTTTGAAATAAGAACTAAGAAATGATTACCAACCTTATTTTCAGAAATTGCAGACATGCTTCTGTCAGGGTGCTTCTCCCTTAAGAAAAAAGAAAACATTTTTTTTTCAGTGTTTTGATTCAGTCCATGATAAGTTTTCTGTTACTTTGACATATGCATTTTCTCTCTGAACTTTACACAATCTTTTCTTCTTTTTTCAGTATGCCAGTGTAAAAATTATTTATGGAGTGATAAATTAAAGTGGACTAGAAAAGACTTCCTGAAATTTCTACTGAAGCTTAACTTAAATATTAAGTTTACTAAAAAAATATTTAATAAATAAAATTAATGATTTGAAAATTAACATCCTGTTTAAATCCAGGGGACAACTTACATCTCTTTTTTGACATTCTTCCACACTATATCATTAATAACATGAGCAATGATGATAAAACTAATCATGATAATAATGTAATTGCACTTATTGAACTCTTAATGTGTCACACCACTTCCTAAGTAAGTCCTATTGTTGCTACATCACGTTCAGAATTATTAGTATAGGTTTAATAGAAAATAGACATTTCCCTCCCTTGTTTCACTTTGGCTATGACTATAAGCCATTGTTTGCACAAACACCTCACGCAAACCAGAGCTAAATTATGATAGAGAGAATAATTTGAACTAATATTTCAAATGAATTTTTCCCTTAGTTAAAAAATAAGTGAAAAATTTTCTTGCAGTACTTAAAAGTGGAAATTACTCTTACTCTGCATCACATTTGCTTGAAAATAGGTAAGAACACAATTTTCACTTTAAAAAATGTTAACATGCACTCTGTCATTTATATTTTTTGATCATTGCCATACTTTTCTGTATAGAACATACCTGAACTTATTTTTTAAAAGAATAAAAAGCATGTGTATGAGGTATATATGTATAGATATAGGTACATGTATATACATAATTATATGAATGTCATATAATATGGATTCCTATAGTATTTATTGTGATGACTCTGTGTATAAATACCTCATACCTTCTCACACATGCTTAATTTGACATAAACTAGAATTCTGATATACATTTGTTAAAATTACCTGTAAAATGAAAACATTTGTATCAGAATCTCAGAAACATTTTACTTCATATAATATTTATCAAGCGGAATTTAACTTCTTGCAAGTGCAGGTATTTATCATGAATAAATGAAACCACTTTCAGTAAGGTAAAAAGATTTATACTATGATAGAATTTCAGTAACAGCAATGTGTAATGATACTATGTTTAAAAACCCTTTTGTTGGCATAACCACCAATAAACTTGCATTAGCAATCACATGTGGTCAATAACTTGTTTCCTAGGGAGAGATACTTTGTTTTAGTTTAATTTTATCACGTTATATTAGAGTAAATGAAGTTGGCAAATTCAAGCTAGAGCTACCATTTGTTTGATGTGTGATTGGACAAATTTATTGACTATTCTTGATTAAAGTGTTTTCAAGGATTGATTTGTTATATATAAGATAGTATACTTACAGAAAATAGTAGATCTCAAGTGAGTGGAAGTTATTTCATTTTATCTCCTCCCCTTCCCAGAAGTTATTTTAAATATGTACTATCTATACTAATATTCACTTTATGGTAACTATTCCCATTTCATGGTTTTAGCTTTTGAAGTATTAAGTATACGGATTTTCTACATTTCTTATATACTTATAAATAAATAAAATATATTTTATTTCCCACTAGTGGTAACAATCAAAATTTAAGAGAATAGACTAGTACTTGTGCTTTTGATTGTCTAGTTGTGCATACTATAAATTGGTGACTCTATACCATCAAAGTAATAAAAAATAATTTTCCTTTGCAAAGTCTTGAAGAGAGGACAGAAAACAATGTGATTTGTTACATGCCATGAGTATTTGTGATTAAGTGTGTATCTACACATGTCCTTAACTTGTATATATATAGATTCCTGTAATTGTGTATGAATTGACAGAAATCATTAAAATTGAAGATTCAGTTAGAAGACATTAAAAAGAGAAATTCTGATAGCAATCTATTTGGATACACTTCACCATCTTGCATTTACTTGTTAAATAAAAAGGAAAACATAAAACAAACACAAACACTGCTTACAATTTAAAAAGAATTTTGGCCCACAACATGGATGAAAATAGGGAAGATGAGATCAACCCTTCTCCTAAAAATAATTTAAAAAAAAAATGGACTGACTACAAACTCCTAGCAACAAACAGAAACCCCAAATCAGAGAAGTTTAGCACTTCTCCAGGGCACCCAGGAACCAAAAAGGTAACCAAGAAAAGGAACCCACTGACCTCTAGCACTGGCCAGCTAGCTGGAGAAAAGCAACTCGCTAAACCTACTGAAATTCAGTCAAAATGGGCAGAAGCCTCCAACCCACATGAACATGCCACATTTAAGCCTCCAACCAACAGGCCACTTTAAAAAAAAAAAAAGTAGCACCTTTTAAAATGCGGCTTCAGCCACTCAGGTTCCCTCAGGTTCGTATACCCGTGCATAGCAGTTGTCAGATAAAATGCAATTTAAACAACAAGGTTTTATTAATAAGGGAAATTAACCAGAAAAACAAAAAGTCCTTAATGCCACAAGTGGCCAGTTATTTCACCTCAAGTATTGTTTAGTCCAAAAGTCCCAAACATATGTCCGTGATAGTGCCCCTTTTGCCCTTCCAAAACCTGATATACATGCACTTCTGCAACCTCTGGTCTTTCTCCAGCGTCTTCTCTTCACTTCTCCAGTGTGCCACATTGCTCCATTTCTCCAAAGCTCTTCAAACTACTTCAATAAAATGTTGATCACTAATTAGCTTTCCAAATGTGGTGCCTTGCTGTGGCTCCATGAATTTTCTTTACCAGGCCCACCTTGGCGGCATCTGGCCACCAGACCTACCCTCATTAGCCCCTGGTCACTTCCATCCTGCCACTCTGGCATCCAACTCCATAACTCCATACCACCTACTTCTCTGGCAGTCACTCTCCCGCCATGACTCCTTACCACCTACAGCTCACTCTTCCAGTGGGCTTCCCCTGGCAGGCCACATGGGCCTGTTCAATCAGTCTGCCATTCTCATCTTTTTACTTTTTATTCTCTCCTCGCTCCTTCCTTTTATATGCCCTCTCTTCCCACTTCCCATTTTCTCTCATAGTTCTTTCAGACTCCACCCACCAGGGCATTTTGGTGCCCATACAATTTTTAACTTCATCACTACCCTGTGTCGCTACGAGCAGCACCTTCCAGCTGGAGTTTCATCCTGAAACATCAACAGCCCGCCTTAAAGCTGGAATCTTCAGTTACCTTCAGATGAACAATAAAGACTGAGGTGATAGAAACCAGCTCCATAAGAGTAGATGGATCACATGGAACTCTTTATGACTGTTAAAGTATCTGGGAGACCAGGCCTCTGTGGCAGCCTTTACCCCAGATAGAAGAGGCATGGAAATACAAATATTAGCCGGGCATGGTGGTGCATGCCTGTAAACAGCAGCCTAGGAAGCTGCGGGCCAGGGATCGTGGTTCAGTCCCACTGGGGGCACATAGAGAGACCTAATTCCAAATAAATATAGCTGGGCATGGTGGAGTGTGCCTGTAATCCCAGCTACCTGGGAAGCTGAGGCTGGGAATTGCTTGAGTCTGTGGTACCCCAGGCAACATGAACCTGCGGTTCCACAGGCAAAAATAAAAAGACCTAGTTTCAAAAAAAAAAAAGAAAGAAAGAAAGAAAGAAAGAAAGAAAGAAAGAAAGAAAGA